>CM057459.1:430065000-430365000 GCA_016271365.2 Neoceratodus forsteri | reverse complement strand
AAGGTCACAAACATCCTGGGCCCCACCAGGGTTCTTTTTCGTTGCAGCCGGAGGTGCTGCTCGAGTCTCAGTCCCTCTCTCTGGCTTTCTGCTGCCTTGCTTTTCCCCATGTCCGGCAGCTGCCTCTTGCTGCTCCTTCATTTCTCTCCACCCTGTCACTCCTCCCTGGCTGTTTGGGCATTCATCTCCTGCCCAGTTTGTTTCTTCCCTCCTTCGCTTGCCCCCCCCTCACAGCTCCCTTGTACCTTCCTGCCTTGCAGCGGGGGTGCTCCGGGGTAACCAAGCCCTTCGGCTGACTCTCTGCTTGTGCCTCCCTTCCAGGACTCAGCATTCCTCTCACTATATCCGTCCCCGACTTTGATTCCCATTCGTTGCTTTCTGGCAAGCTTGACAGAGATCTCCTAGCCTCACTCTACCAGGTCCTCTTTCCTCCAGGACCCCCCCCGCTTGGCTCCGCCCCGCTTTCCAACCCTCTCTGCCTGCTTCTCTGGCTGCTTGGCCGGCGGCTGTGTTGGTTGGATCTCTCTCCCCATTTCCTCCCCTAACCAGATTGGTAGGGAAAATGATGGAATCACTTCTGAAGGAAAGAATTGTCAAGTATCTAGAGGCCAGAGGGGCACAGGACCCAAGGCAGCATGGATTCACAGCAGGAAGGTCATGCCAGACAAATCTGATAGATTTCTTTGACTGGGTGACCAAAGTAGTTGATCAGGGAGGGGCTGTGGACATGGCCTACCTAGACTTTAGCAAGGCATTTGACACAGTCCCACACAAAAGATTAATATACAAGTTAGCTAGCCTGGGTGGGTCCCAAGATGACAGCCTGGGTAAAAATTGGCTGGAAAATAGGACACAGAGAGTAATAGTAAATGGAGTCCACTTGATGAAAGGGTTACTAGTGGGTACCGCAGGGTTCAGTATTAGACCAGTCCTCTTCAATGTCTTTATAAGCGACTTTGCAGAGGGACTGGAAGGAAAAGTATGTCTCTTTGCAGATGACACAAAGATCTGCAACAGAGTTGATGCACAAGGTGGGGTGGAAAGGATGAAAAGGACTTGGCAAGTTAGAAGAATGGTCAAATGTATGGCAGCTTAGATTCAATGCTAAGAAGTGAAGGTAATGCACCTGGAAACAAAACCCAGGTGAAGAGTACACAATGGGGGGTGAGATACTAACAACAACAAAAATGGAAAGGGACCTGGGGGTAGTCATATCAGATGACCTGAAGGTGGGCAAGCAATGTGAGAGGGCAGCAATGAGGGCTGGGGGGATATTGGGATGCATAGGGAGAGGCATCACAGTAGAAAACAGGAAGTTATTATCCCTCTGTACAGACAGCTGGTCAGACCCCATCTGGAGTACTGCGTGCAGTTCTGGAGACCCAGTCTTCGCAAAGACATGACAGGATGGAAGCTGTCCAGAGGAGGGCAACTAAAATGGTGCAGGGTCTGCACCGGGAGACATATGAAGAGAGACTAAAGAAGCTTAATATGTATAGCTTCGAGGAAAGGAGGGAGAGGGGGGACATGATAGAAACTTTCAAGTACTTCAAGGGAATCAACAAAGTCCAAGAGGGTAGCATCTTTCAAAAAAAGAGGTGTGCAAGAACAAGGGGGCACAATTTGAAGATAGAGGGGGCGCTCAGAGGTAATTTAAGGAAGTATTTTTTCACAGAGAGGGTTGTGGATGCATGGAACGGCCTTCCGGAGGAGGTCGTGGAGTCAAAAACAGTGGTGGAATTCAAGCATGCATGGGACAGTCATAAGGCAATTCTAGGGGATGGGGGTAGGAAAAAGTAGGCTGCTGGTTAACTAGGATCCGCAGCTTATCCAGTAGGCAGGGAAATGGGCAGACTGGGTGGGCCAAGCGGTCCTTATCTGCCGTCAAATTCTATGTTTCTATGTTTCTATGTAACCGGGATCCCTTCCTCCTGCAGCTGCTGCTTACTCTGACTCTCCCTGCCTGTCTTCCATTCCTTGCCCTGCATTAGCAGGTTTACCCGCGACTCTGCTCCTCTGCTCCCACTTGGCTCCTCCTGTGGTCTTCTGCCTGTGGCTTTGTAGTGGGTTATGGGCTCCGATGCGACTCGGACCTGTCTGCCGGTTGGCTACAGTTGTCAGGACCAATAGTTGTATGGCTGGCTGTCTCGTGACCCTGGTCCTGTCCTGCATCTCTGTGGCCCTGTTCCTCATTCACCTGTTGTGCTTTCGTATGACTCTGTCAGAGGTGTCAACGTGGCTCAGCTGGTAGCACATCCGCCTCTGTACCAGAAGGTCATGGGTTCTTGTCCCACACCGGGATGGACTTGCACCTAAAAATCGCTGGCATCCGAGTGCAGTATTGGGGGGGTGCTGTACTGCTGGGGTGTGCCATCCTTCGGATGAGATGTTAAACCAAGGTCCCTTCTGCCGATCCTGGTGTTGTCCTGGTGGGTGTCCAGGTGGAAGTAAAAGAACCCAGGGTACTCTTCGTAAAGAGCAGGCAACATTCCCAGTGTCCTGGCCAACATTCCCCTTCCCATAAACCAGTTCATGCAATTATCCAGGCTGTGTGTGGGTGATGATGTGTGATATGGCCGCCACCACACATTCAGTCACTTCACTACCAGTCTAGCATTGCTTGTAAAGTGCTTTGGGATACTGTGTATGAAAAGCGCTATATAAATGCTGATTCTTCTTCTTCTCTCTGCAGTACTCAACCCTCGGTTGTGCCCAGCACTGTCCTCTGATCATGATTTGGTTCTCTGCTCTCCTTCTCAGTGTCAGGCCTCCTTAGTAAGTTGCATATATCGCATGTCTCTGCTTCCTCATGCTGCTTTTGCATTACTGTGCTCCCAGGTCTGGCGATGGTTTTTCAGGCTGCACTGTCATCTCCATGAGCTAGCTTGTAGGGACCTGTATGATCATGACTGTCCTATCCTTCATTTGGTTGGGTGTATCTTAAAAAAAAAAAAGTTTTCCTACTCAGCCTGCGGTGTTTGGCTGGGACTTGCATATTTCCTCATTCCTGTACATGCCCTTCCCACCAGCCATGTCTCTGTTCCTCATTCATTCTGCACGTTCTGCTCCTTACCCATATATCCTGTGCTACCTCGAACTGCCTCGATCTCCTTGTACCGGCTGGGTCCTATGCTACCCATTGCCCTCCCTAGCATCCTTCATCCTTCCTACCTCGCTTTCCTGTGCCAGCCTCCATAGCTCCAATCCATCGATGTACCTCACCCGTTCCCTATTTTACCTTCCTCATCCTGGTGCCTTTTCTTTTCCCAACAGTCTGATCTACTATGGATATTTCTTTTGGACATACCGATCCCGACTCTTATAGCACCTCATCAATCCACGGCCCTCCTGCCGCATGTATCTGGTTCCTCTCTCTGATCCTCATTAACCATTTCTTTTCTCATTGAACCACCATTCATGGTTTCATTCCATCATCTGCCATCAAGGATTCACTCCAGTCATAGTTTCCCTTGGCCTCAGGGTCTCCTTTTTCCCATTGCTTAATCCTGCATCTGCGGCCTTCCTGCCTCTCAGGTCCACGATGCCACTCTTCCTACTTATTTTTCACTCGCTCAATCAGTATACCTCTGCTACCTTGTATGCTTCCGCTGCCTCCCTCTGGCCTGCATTTGATATTTCTTTTGGGCATACCTATCATTACTCATGTTCCACCTCATTGACCCGCGGCTCTCCGGCAGCCTGTATCAGGTTCAAGACTCTGGTCGTCATTCACCACTTTATGCCGGCCATTAGAGATTCACTCCACTCATGGCTTCACTCCTCATCCATCCCTGCTACCTTGATTTGATTCTACCTCCACTCAAGAGCCATGCCTTTCTGTCCATCACCCTTTGCTAAGGGCTCGTGGGAGGCTCTCCACCATCATTCCAGTTCCTTTCACATTCCTTTCCAAATCTACCTCCTTTCAAGGAGCCTACTTAATCACATCACTCTATTCAATTCCTAATCTATCTCCTTTTGAGGAATCTACTTAGTCACATTGCTTTTTCAAGCATATCGCCCCTCTAGTTTGCATACCCTCTGGTTCCAGATATGCCTTCTTGGCCTCAGAGTATATCTCCTTTCGAGGAGCCTCATTACTTGCATCACTCCATTGAATCCTATGATATCTCATCACCAACAACATCAGAGTCTACTCATTCACATCGTATGTTCATGCCTTATCAACCTCGGTGTCTACTTCCTCCCCTTGCTCAATCGGGCGTACCTCTCATTTGATCTTATGTTACCTCATTGACCTTCCACCCTCTCGTGGCTATCATCACCATCAGTATTCATCTTTGCCTCCTGTTCCTTCTATCCATGCGCAGCCTCATGTTCCATATTCAATCCATGCTTTCTTTTGGGGAGTTTCCCTATTTCGTCATCATCCTCCCTATTCATGTCCCTTTCATTACTCCTCCCTACTTATATCCCTCATCTATGAACCATTCTCTTTACTGACCTACGTCCTCAAATCAAACGTCATTAGCCTGGAGGGAAGACAACCTAGGCCTTGGATCCCCAGAGGTTTCCTCCTCAAAGGGTTTTTTTCCTCTCCTCCATGCCAATGGTCATACTATTAGTTAGAGTTAATGCTTTCTTCAAGTTAGTTAGTTAGGTTCTGCTGTTGGATGGAGGCAGATGGTGGCCCTGACTTTTCCCTCTCTCCTTGGGAAGTTAGCCCTTCTATTCACAGAATTCATTCATCATCCTCGCCTTTTCGAAGCTTGACATCTTGGGTATTCTATTTGGGCTTCTTTCTGACCTACCTTTAGCCAACGCATTCATTCTCAGCACCTGTAGTGGGGAACCCTGCTCTAGGGTTCCTTGCACCGTACCCCTACAGGGTGGTATATCCCGTGGATAGAGAGGCGGAAAGCCACAAAGCAAATCAAGTTACACAAGCAACATCTCATATTATCTCATCCAGTTGCATAAGCACATCAAATGGGAGGGCTTTAAGCCCGGGGTTCAATGGGTGGAGCAGCAACGTCACTCCCCCATTGAGTTTAAAAGGTCACAAACATCCTGGGTCTTGCCAGGATTCTTTTTCATTGCCTACCATCCACCTCTCCTCCTCCAGTGGCTCATTTCTCTTCTCTTCTCCATGGGCTTCTTCCTAACCTACCTTTAGCTAATGCATTAATTCCCGGCACATGTAGGAGGGAACCCTTTTCTAGGGTTCCTTGTGTCGTACCCCTGCAGGGTGGTATATCCCACGGATACAGAGGCGGAAATCCACAAAGCAAATCAAGTTACACAAGCATCATCTCATATTATCTCATCCTGTTGTGTAAGCACACCGAAATATGAATTTACACAAAAAAGCTCTCCAGTTGCTATAGAAATTCACTCTCCTGCCCCAGAGAATGGTATACGAGAATCACTCTGCAACCTGTACCCAGACTCCCTTTAACAGCCACCCATTCAAATGAACTGGTTTCCATCATGGGTAATACCATCAGTCCCAAAATTGATTTAAAACAGATGTCCACCCTGCACTCCCCTCACCTCCTGCAATGCACCACCGAACAACCCAGAGAGATAGATGCCTCCAGCACAGAACCAGAGTCATCACTCAGCCAAGTCACTATGATGCATACCACATCTGCCGAGGAGTCCACAATAAATGCCTCCATCACTGCAGTTTTATTCCTCAGAGACCTGGCTTTACACAGTACTAGATGAAGGGAGGGAGCAGGATCAGCTGGCCCTCTCACTACCCATTTCTTTGTAATTTGGACTGCCCTTTGGACCAGTACCAGACAGGAAGGTCCTCTGTCCTGGATCAATCTACGCCCAGGGTGCCTTCTTGAGTCTAATCTCCCAATCATGCCCCCTTTCCCTGCTCCCTGACAAGCAACCCAATGTCTCTGTCCATGCCCCCAAAGGATGCCCAATCCACTGCAATGGTCAATAACTGCAGCCAACAAGTTAGACTGGCTAAGACAGTGCCAGAGTTTGGTGGTAAAATATAGTAAAAACATTCCAGTTCCCATTTCTGGGCTCCCAGTTTTATCAATTTTGTATTTTTTTCCTGTTTTTTGGCTTCATCTTTGCGACCTTGTATAGAAACTGTCACCAGCTCACAGTGACTTTTGTCAGTATCTGAGTGCTCTGCCAACACTGAAAACACTTAAATTTCATAGTTGAAGTGAAATTTACAAATCAGCTCACAACAACTGTAATCAATGTTTAAACCGGCCCTCGATGACTGAGGTCAGCCTGTTTACGGTGGGTGCCTTTCCTGGTCTCATGCCTGAGTCAGGAAAATCCAAGGAAAAGACTGAGCCCACTGGTTTTTAAAAAGTGTACACAGTGTGTCACCAGTTTGCCTAAGGTAGATAGACATACAGAGTGTTACAGGTGCTTGATCACTGCTCCTGACTGGGAAAACTGTGAGGTCTGTAGAGTGTTTTGCCATACAACAGAAATTAAAAGATGAGCCAAAAGAATTCCACTGTCAGCTTCCGCCTCTCTGACTAGCAGTAAAGAGTGTTTGTCTGTAAGGCTTGCAAACCCTTTGAGGAAAATGTCAGCTGAATCCACATCCCCTAAGGATATACCCTGTAAGGCAGAATCTTCAAGGAAGCATTCAAGAGATTAAAAATCCACATCTGGGGCCTGATATTCAAAAATGGGAAAGCGGAGCAAAAAGTTTTGCTCTGCTTTGTTCTTACCCATTCCCATGACCCTGAGGATGCTATATTCAGTCAGATAGCACACCAGGGGAATGTTGGTGCAGCGCTAAGCCATGTAACGCTGCTTCAACATGGATCCCGCCAATGCAGGGAACAGTGCCACCTGGCCTGATAGCACCGGTAGCTCCTGGCACAGTATTCAAATGACCCATGCAAATGAGCTGATTGGACATGCAAGGCACTAAGTGTCCATTTGCATGCCCATTATGGGCTCATTTGCATGGGAAGTGGTGGCTGGTTTGTTCCCCTGCGACTCACTCTGCCCCCACCCTGATTGCCAGGTCCTGTAAAAGCAACTGTTCCCTGGTGCCTAGTGGTCCCCCCCCACCCTCTGACTGTCAGCCCCCATATTAACTGTTCAACTTTTGGTGCCTAGTGGTCACCCTATCCTCTGATCCCCAACCTCAGTGTACATTCAGTTATCCCTCATTCAATTATTCAATTATCCCTGGCACTAGTGGTGACCCCCACCCACCATTCACCAGCCCTGTAGATGAAAAGCCATCCCTGGCACTGGTGATCCCCCCCCCACACTGATCACCGGCCCCCTAGATGAAAAGCAGTCCCTGGTGCTAGTGGACCCCCCTCTGATCACCAGCCCCGTAGATGGAAATCATGCACAGTACTGCTCTCCCTGTACAGTACACAGGCGGTACTCCTTGTACAATAGAAAGGATGTGCCCTGTACAGTAAACTGGATGTGTGCTCCCTGTCTTTCTGTATGGATACTGGCTGAGGAGGTGAGAGGAAGGCAGTGCCAATCATCGTATGGGCTCCGTAGCACTGACTCTTATGGTAAGGTGTCTTGGCAAGGTGGGTTTTCAGTGCCTGTGGTGCAAGGTGGGCCACTAGATGCCAAGGCATGTTTTCCATCTATGGGGCTGGTGATTAGAGGGTGGGGGTGTCCACTAATACCAGGGACTGCTTTTCATCTATGGGGCCAGTGATCTGTGGATGGGGGGACCACACACCAGAATAACTGAACATACACTACAAGGAACGGGGATCGGAGGCGGCACCACTAGGCACCAGGGACTGAACGGTTACTACAGGGGCTGGCTATTGAAGGGTGGGGAGGACCACTAGGCACCAGGGATTGAACAGTTACTATGGGGGCTGGCAATTGGAGGGTGGGGGAAACCATAAAGTGCCAAGGATTGAACAGTTACTGGGGGGCTGGTGATTGGAGGGTGGGAGGGACCACTGGGCACTAGGGGCATGTTTCACTTTACCAATCCCATACAATGATTGGCACTGCCTTCCTCTCACCTCCTCAGCCAGTATCCATACGGAAAGACAGGGTGCCTAGTGGTCCTCCCATCCTCCAGTTGTCAGCCCCTGTAGTAACTGTTCAACTCCTGGTACCTACAGGTCCTCCCACCCTCTGATCATCCAAAGATTGGGTGTGGCACCAAACGCTGTGAATTGGTTCAATGACTACCTAACACACAGGAGCCAGTGAGTCAAAATCGGGCAGACATTATCCAGCTCCAGCGATGTACCCATAGGAGTCCCTCAAGGATCTATTCTAGGGCCCCTGCTTTTCAGCCTCTTTGTAAATGACCTACCCACAGCCTGTGACACCAAACTTATCCTGTATGCGGACGATGCCGTGCTGCTGAGCAGCAGCACCTCTCAGGTTGCCCTACAAACAGAACTACAGAACTCTTTCAATAAACTCGAGGACTGGTTCAGTAGGCAAAAGCTGCTACTAAATTACAAGAAAACCAAGGCCATGCTACAATCCAGCCCCTACAACAAACACAAGCATGCTCCTCTCTCGAATCACCAACAAGGCTGGTGAGCAGATTGAGCAGGTGCACTTGTTCAAGTACCTTGGAGTCACCATTGATGACTCTCTCACTTATACGCACCACATAGACTCCCTTGTCAAAGTGGTAAACACAAAGATTAGGGTCCTCTATAGGCATAAGAAATCCCTCACCCCGGAAGCACTCCAAATCTCAGTCTTCAGCTCCATACTCTTCACGATAGACTATGGGCTGGTGGTCTATGGAGCTGCTACTGATACAGTGCTCAAAAGGGTCCAAATTGCTCTCAATAAGGCATGCAGCCTCACCCTGTGTGCAGATCACTACACTCATAATTGCACCCTGTATAAGCGTACAAACTGGCTTAACCTAAAAG
This sequence comes from Neoceratodus forsteri, assembly GCA_016271365.2. NCBI lineage: Eukaryota > Metazoa > Chordata > Ceratodontiformes > Ceratodontidae > Neoceratodus > Neoceratodus forsteri. The sequence goes on along the minus strand of CM057459.1, from coordinate 430,356,148 downwards.
ACAGGATCAAATGCCAAACTTGCCTCTTGGGAAAGAAGGCACTCCTCAGAAAAACCCCACCCTGTATAGGAAACCTGCTCAAGGCTTCTCTCTCAACACACATCACCTGACAGAGGAAGAATGGAGCACTGTCCATACCATTCCGCTGAACCTCACTAGGGCAGTGTGCTTTCTCTTGTCGGGCCCCCCTCTGGATAAATTAACTCCTGATGAAATTACAAACAAACAACAGCCTGTCTCAATTCAAAGCAGGCCTCAAACAGCACCTAATGTCTAACTCAAAATGCACCTGCTTCTCAGGCCCCACTTGATAGACAGGTCTACCCCAAGGTAACACCCAGCAAGGCTACCTAGTGAACCCTGCCTCCATTCCAGCTTAGCCAAGGGCTTAAATAAGCTATCAGTCCTCTTTAAATGCACTTGGTACTGCCCCTCCCAAACCCCCCCACACACACACACCATACCGACAAAGCCCTCTGGAGCTGCTCCCCCATCACAGCCCCCCATTTCACTATCCCCCCACCTCTCGCTGTCTGCGGTTGGTTTCAAACCCAATCCCCCTTGTTTCACTATCATCCAGCCTCTCGCCATCTGGGATAGCGTTAAACCCTATGCAGTTACTCTGCCATAGTCTATCAATGGATTTGGAGGTTTCCAGGGGTGTGCTACCTAGGGCAACCGATTAGAAATAGCTTAGTATTCAATTACAACTGCTCAGTTTTTTTTTCTCGTATTTGTCTAATTGTCATGTAATCGCTCTTTAATACCTAATGATCAGGCCACTGTAACCACTGAATATGTGTATTGTCTTATTGTCCACCCTGACGTGGGACCTTTGTAAAAGAGCTCACACTCAAAGGTCTTTCCGAAATACTAATGAAACAATTAATTAAACTAATTAAACCAAGGATGGCAATTGGAGGGTGGGGGGACCACTAGACACGGGAAATAATTTTAGGTTTCTGGAAATGGCGATCAGAGGGTGGGGAGGACCAGTTGACACCAGGGACATTTTATACTTTACCCGGGACGGTGATCAGTGGATGGGAGTGCAACTAGATGGCGGGGGTGGGTGTGCTCCTCCAACTGCCAACGTGCTTGTTGGCTGCAGTGGCTCCGATGACTGCTAAGGTTGCCTGGAGTAAGTTGGTGTTTTGATCAGTGGTATTTGTGCTGAGCAAAGTGGCCTGTGCTAACCCCTTTGCACAGCATAAATGTGCTGAATATCGCACTGCACAGGTATTCCTATCCTCACTCCTCCCTTTGCCCACCACATACATTATTTTTTTTTTTTTGCACGTGTGTACTAACCTTGTTGTCGCGTGAAACAGCACCCTTTGAATACTGTGCACAAGAGCAAAACCCAGGCAAATGGGGCAATCGTTTTTTCCTCTAGGTAAAGTTTTGAATATCTGGCTCCTGATGTTCATTCAGATAAGAATAAGACAAACAATGACATGCTGATACAACATAATCATCTACCAGCCTAAAGAAAGTAAGAAAGGAGAAGCACACTGAACTTTAGCCAGATAACACAGCGGTGCCTTCTGTCCAGGCCACTTTGCCATCCATGGAAGAATTCAAACAAATGTGGGAATTTTTCCAAAGTGTGAAGCAGCAGGCAGAGAGACTGCCTCCTTCTGTTCCTCCAAGCCTGGTGGAATATATCACCCCAGAGGAGGAAGATGAGGAGCTCCTATCCCTTTATGTAACCAGGGATGAGGACATTTCTTCCCCACCCAGAGCTCTGGATGATTTCACTTCCTTGGCTGTTTTACTCAGGTGTGTGGCTGAGACCATAAAGATCCCCAGTGAAGAAACTCAGGAGGGTGATGGACAGGCAGCATTCCTCAGCATAAAAGAAATACAAAATCGCACATGCTCCCACAGTGCAAAGCATCAAGGGCTGCCTATGCAAATCACCACAGAATACTATGCTAGTTCAACTCCTCAGTATGCTGGGCTTAACCACCTCTAAAAGGATTAGCACACCCATACATGCAGCAATTAAGAAAATGAGCACAGAAATGAGTACAGAAATTTTGGAATTGCCATCCTCTGGCATGGCACTTGTCAGAACATGGAAAAAAGATATCAGATTGCTAAAATTAGCTCTGGTTATAAACACACAAGTCCTCAGGAGGATGACGGAGAGGCAGCATTCCTCAGTATGCTGGGCTTAACCACTCTAAAAGGATTAGTACACCTATACATGCAGCATTTAAGAAAACGAGTACAGAAATTTTGAAATTGCCATCCCCTGGCATGGCACTTGTCAGAATGTGGAAAAAAGATATCAGGTCACTAAAATTGGCTCTGGTTATAAACACACAAGTCCTTAGGTGCTTATCCAAGCTGCTGCATGTGAAAAGGCAAAAACTACCTTTTCAACAGCATTGATGATAAAAATTCCAGAAAAATCTAATTGTCAGCCAAATGTCTAATATATGCAGCTTACAACCCACCGTGACAGGTGGATATTTAGGAAGCTGAGTTTATGAGCATGTTGGGACTGACTTCCTCAAATACGATGCCAGTGCCCATACATAAATCAATGCAAAAGGCAACTGTGCAAGCAATAATACCTGACAGAGTAGGCAATATTGGGCTATACCAGACTGCCCAGGACATAATGAGGCTCGACGCCACTGGAAGGTCCGGTATAGCGCTATACCACCCACCCTGGAGGGTATTACTGTACTTAGAAAATGGTATTTCTTTAATTTCTTTTTAATAATAATGATTTCAGAAGGAAAAAGAACGTAAAATATTAATAAAAATCAGTAGAAACAGCAGTTTCCATGAAATAGGGAAGGAAGGGAACATTGTTTAACCAGGAGTAGCACACTAAGCAGAAGCTTGTTTCCAGATGTGACCTGGAAGCACAAAGAAGTTAAGTGACTTGCTTAGGATCACACAGTATGCACCTAGGCAGCTGTGAGATTCAAACCCAGGTCTCCAGATCTGCAGCTCAGAGCCTTAACCCACATAGTCCCTGTACTGGTTGAATTGCCAGTAGAGGGTGCAGCTGCTCATGACTCTGTTTTTTTTTTTGCTAGACTGTAGTGTCACTCTTGCTTTCCTGTTGATTAGTTTTCTGTCATCCCTCCTCCCCCATGACGGATTGAGAGTGAAAGCTTTTGAATGGCGTAGCACTACATACTTTCATTTTTTTTTTTTTTAGAAAAAATGATTTGTTGTTGAGAGAGTGTGAGCAGGGAGCAAGTGGCTCATTGCTGCAGCTAGAATGGGCTCGTGTCTGTTTCAGGTGCGATAGGATGGGAAGACTGCTGTCAGGTCATGAATTATATAACAGAAAAAAAAAACAGAGGTACTTTGATTTTCCAGGAAAATATGTCAAAGAATGGCACTGAAGTTGTGGGGGTGATTCTGTTTGTGGCCTACAGGCAGGGCTGATGGTTGTGGAGTCAAACAGAGTGGAGCAGGAGGGGCTGATGGGAAATATATGACATGCTGTGTGGAATGGGTGGTTTAAAAAATACTGTCTGTTCTAAGTGGGAACACAATCAGAGCCAAGAATAAAAAAATTTAAATGTGTTCTATGCTGTTACTTTGTTTCTTCAATGCTGAGAAGTGACTAAGGAACTTTTTGCTTAAGTCTCACTAAGCAAGTAAAGAAATATGGTGGCTTACCAGAACTTGAAATTCAGTTGGCACATTGATTGTTTTGCTGGAAGAGCAGGCTGGCACGAGGACTAGTTATTTCCCATTCTCCACTAGCACATAAATTTACCCCTTGCCAAGGGTCTTAGTTAATCAAAGGCTGCAAAATCTCCCTATCCATTTTTTAACAGAGTGCTGGGAACCCCACACTCCACACTGTCTACTGACAACAAGTTCTGGCAGAACTACTATGGCTGCAAATGCATTAACTAGTGTTTCATGGGCTTAAACATAAACATAAACATGAATTGCATTTAGTAAGGCAGACAATACCATTCCATATATGACTTGTGAACAAGCTGGGCAGTCTGGGAGTGGGTCACAAGGTGGTAAACTAGGTTAGGAACTAGTTGAATGATAGAAGATAGAGAGTCATGGTAAATGGTGCTCAGTGAAAAGAACGGAGTGTGATCAGCAGGGTGCCATAGGCATCAGTCCTGGGCCCACTCCTGTTTATTGTCTTCGTAAGTGAAATTACAGAGGGGCTGGAGGGGAAAGTGTGCCTCTTTGCGAATTACACTAAGATCTGCAACAGGGTAGACACTCCAGGAAGGGTGGTTAAAAATTTAGAGGGGCCTAGGAAAACTGGAGGAATGGTCCGAAGTGTAGCAGCTGAGATTTTAATGCACAAAAGTGCAAAATCATGCATTTGGGTTGCAGGAAACCAGGAAAGGATTGGGGGGACTGATGGTCACCAAACAGGAAAGGGATTTGGGGGTAATCATATTGGATGACCCAATGGTGGCTAAATAATGTGCCAAGGCTGTGGGGAGAGCCAGTGAGATGCTGGAGTGCACAGGGAAACGTATCACCAACAGAAGGAAGGAGGTGGTGATGCCACTGTGCAGATCACTGTTGAGGCCTCATTTGGTATACGGTGTCCAGTTCTGCAGGCCTCATTTCCGTGATGTAACTTTAAATCACAAATGGGTTAAATGGTTCTATTTTAGATCTGTATCCCTCTCCCCTTCTGCTCCCACTGGTTAGGCTAACTGAATGCAACCTGGAAATATCTAGGCTAGCATGATGATTCACCTGCACAAGTTGCTTCTCAGTCCACATCACTGTCTTTTTAAAATGTTAACTTTTTGTTTAAAACAGCAGCTTGCCGCATAAGCTAAAGTGATGCTACCTACCAGGAGTTGTAAGATATACTGTAGTTGACTTGGCTTGAGGAAGGGTGAACATTATCAGGACCCCATAGCGATTGAGATGCATATGCAGCAAATAAGTCCAGATGCACTAACTTACCCTACACGCGTATCACAGTCTGCATAATACACAAGGCTTACAGTGAAGAATCTTCATATAGTTTGGCCGGTTTGGGGTCTACTGTTTATAATACAGGGATAAATAGCTAGGAAAGACATTTTTTTCAATGACTGCCAAATGTGGTACAGTGGGTGATGTTTTGCAAAGGTATAATAGGAATTATGTCTATGAGGTGTTGTTATTCAATAACTGGGTCACGTTTTCATAGAGACAGATTACATTTGTGGTACATGATTGTCCCCTTGTGAATTCCTGCTGCTCTCTGTCACTGAAATCACTGTTAGACATGTGGCTAATGTATACATTTAAGTAGTGATTCTAGAATTTTACCCAGAACCTGTATTTATTAATTTTTAAAAAAATATTTTGAGGGGGTGCCTGGTTATAGATTATCCCAATATTTAATTTCAGCATTTTAGTGGGAACTTTGTATTCTGATTTTTTATTTATTCTGATTTTTTTTGCAGTATGTTGTCTGCATTTATATTAATTCTGTTGGCATTCCTGGTAATGAACAGGGGCAGGAGACTGAGCTGTGATTGGATTTAAATAAGGAACACAAACATTCGTTACATTTTTTTGCTATCTTCACTGGATTTTTTTACTGTTTCCCCTTTAATATTAATATTACTTATATTCTTATTTTTTATTTGTTTAGGCTATTGATGTAACTGCACAATTGCTTGCTGTTGCTTTTGTCTGCATCTGTTGCACATTTGAGTTCCATTTTCTTTTTGAAATGGTTACTTTTGCTTTTATATATTTTTTTAAATGTTTAATGTTCTGACCATGTAGTTATGTCATGGCTTTAGTTTTCAGTTATTTTATTGCATGTTTAACTTTTTCCTGTTGAGTAACTTTCTTCACATCCTCATTTAGCCATCTTGCTTGTTATCATTTGATGTTATATTCCTTGATCCTTTTAATGTAACTATTGTAAATGATAATATGTTGTCTTTTATAATCTGCTAAATGTCATTCACTGTTCTGTTGTTTTAAATTTTATGGCAGGCAGTTTCTTTGATTTTTTGGTTGTTTTGTTCTTTTCTATTGCATCCAGGACCTTTTCTTTTCCTTTTTATCCTTTTCAACTGTTTTCTCTATTTAGGGCCTATATTTTACTTGAGCTTTTGTCCTTTCACAAGTATAATGAAAATGTATTTCAGTGTTGCTCACTTACTTTATACATATTATCTCCCCCTCCCCCCCCGCTTCCGCTTATTTTATGCACACTTTTTCTTCTGAGAGAAGCATAAAGAATATAAAGTCAGTTAGTTTAATATTGAACGTAGAAGCTGTTAGCAGAAAAGGACTTCCTGGCCCACCTAGTCTGCCCTAAGGTCTGTACCTACTGTGCTGCCATGGACCATAACTGATCTCCAGCCTTAATGTCCCCTGCACCAGCCCAGTTACCAAGGTCCCCTTATGTGTATCCCATGCATGTTTGAAACCTGTTACTGTTTTTGTACCCATTACCTCTGCTGACAGGCTGCTCCAGGTATCTACTGCCCTCTCTGTAAAGAAATATTTCCTCGCATCCCCTCTAAATCTCCCCCTTCCAGCTGCATACCATGCCTCCTTGTCCTTGAACATCTCTTTCTCAGCAGAATTGAACTTTCCTGTACCTTATTGATACCTGTGGAGTATTTGAATGCTTCTATCATGTCCCCTATCCCTCCTTTCCTCTAGAAAGTACATATTTAACTCCCTGAGTCTTTCCCCATAGTGCTTCTGGTGCTGGCCATACACCATTTTGGCTGCCCTTCTCTGTACTACCTTCACCCAATCTATATCTTTTCTGAGATGACTGGGATCTCCAGAACAAATGTTTGAAACAGCAACAGCAAATAAGGAACATAGTAACATAAAGAAAAGAGACGCATAAAGAATATAAACTTAATTAATTTAACGTTGAATCAGTTCATGTGAACTCTAAGGCAGTTGTAACCATCAAAGTGTTGTATTCCTTTCTCTCTATATAGATATTTTGTGATTTTTTTATACATCCCTGGCAGTAGAAATGTCTTCATGTGGCTTACCTAGGCACTTAAAAGAAAAAACTCTCCTACTTTTTAAGAAGAAAAAAACAACTTTGTTTATTTAGACAACTGTGCTGTCCAGCAGTAGGTATCAGAGAGAGAGAGAGAGAGAGAGAGAGAGAGAGATAAGGGGTTGGCTTTGTGTAGCTGCAGAGGTAGATAAGAGAAATGAACCTAACTGTTTTTCAGGGAATGCAATTTGATTTCATATGTCACCTTACATGCATGATGTATCTTACAGCTTAGGTCTTAAGAGTTAGTGGCAAATGAATTGCTCCATACAGGTAAAGGGATACAGCTTCATTGCCAAGAGTTGCAAACTGGACATGTCACTTTATCAATCATTTAAAAAAGCACAAGTTTAGTTTCACATTCTTACTATGAGGGAAGCAAGTAAACTCTACCAGCATGGTTAGGAAACAAAGGCTTTCACACCTCTGGATGAGTGGGAGAGGGGATACCAGCAAAACAAGTTTCTTAGTTTGCAAATGGTAGTACATTAAACACGGAAACTTAACAAAGAAAGAAAAGACCCATAAAACACTATGGAGGAGGTTTCAACTTGCAAAAAAAAAGGCAGTACTGGGGAGGGCTCAACTTAAGCACTGAAACTTAACAAAAAAAGAAAAGGCCCATAAAACACTATGGAGGAGGTTTCACTTTTCAAAAAAGGCAGTACTGGGGAGGACTCAATTAACCTCTCAAGCCAGAGGAAAAATAGTGCTCTCCAGCAGCCATACACACACAGGCAGTGTTGTAATGAGGCTTCAGTGGAGGACATTATTTTTAACACTCTGTCATTATCTAAACAAGGTCTCCAAAATAAAATTTCACAAATTAAACTTAAATGTCAACAACTCAATCTAACTATGAACCTTAAGAAAACTAAAATTATGGTATTCGGCTCTAGTATAGTTAATACAACAACCCCTAGATTCTATTTGATTAATGATATTATAGACGTTGTTACTTCATACGTATATTTAGGTGTAAGGTTCACTTCCAATTGTTTATGGTCACCACATGGGAAGGATCAATTAGCGAGGGCAAAGTTAGCAACTAAATCTTTATTATGTTTTAATTCCAAATACGGTGGGCAGATGGTTATACCTGCTTTAGTTGCAGGAGAAGCAAAAATTAATCCAATTCTCCTCTATGGGGCAGAGATTTGGGGTGCATAGAGTACCTTCTCTTTAGAAGGTCAGCTTTCTATGTTTTATAAATCATTATTACAGGTCCTACTGGCTACGTCAAACCATATGGTAAGGGCTGAACTAGGGAGAGTTTCTATTTCTACACTAGTTGACTCTTGGGTAGCAGGATATTGGTTAAAAATTATTGATAACCAGACCAATCCCTTGCCTTTATTTTGCCTGAGAGAAAAGATTATGTGGTCTGAACAAAATGATACATCTCCTTGGTTAAAAACCCTTAAAGAAATATTAACCAGAGTCTCAATAGAACATCTTTGGTTGGACTTCATAAAAAGTATTGTAATCTCACCTCTGTTCAAGGGAATTATCAAAAAGAAATCAACTATACTTGCTCAAGTGACACAAATGGAACAGGTCAGAAACCAACGTCAGGCTATTTGGTTTGGATGTAATAAAACTGATTCTCATATAGAGAACTATTTAACCCTATCTCTGACCCACTCATATAGAAAATGTATTACCTGGGCAAGGATGGGAATTATCTGCTCCAAATATGTATATTTTAATAGATGCTCTGATGACAGGCCTTACCCCGAAACCTGCAGATATAATAAGGGCTTTAGCGAAGATATGTATCACATTACGGTTCAATGTCCATTATTTAAGTCTCCCCAAAATATGATATTAAATAATTTCCTCTTCAGATATGTAACTGTGAATTATGATCCGATGTTTATCCTTCTCCATCCCTTTACAGTAGAAGATGAAGAGATGGCTGCAAAATATTTTCATGAAATGATAAAGCTAAAAAGAAAACATCTTCCTCCTCAGACAAATTAAATGAATCTGATTATGGCACACCTTGAATACTTGCTGCTTGTATGAACTCTTACCTCTTATCCTGATTTATATTGGAGTAACATGATGAGAGGTGGAAAAGAACCTTACAATTTGCACTGAATGCATTTTTCACTTTTTATATATTGCATTTTAAACATTGTAATGTCCATTTTTTGTATTATGGATGAACAATAAACTCTGCTCATGCACTCCGTCATGTTGTTTGGTAGGTAATTTATTCAGGGAGTCCTTTTCTCAAAGCAAAACATCTGCAGGGCTATGCCCACTGCAGCTGTAAAAAGGTGGAGAAAAGGTAGCAGGTGGAGAGGGCTGGGTCCCTGGGCTGGGTCAGAATTTCTGTACTCCCACTCTGACCATGAAGGTGTAGAACAGTCTGCTACCCATGAAAAGGCTAAAGTCCCCCTGGCATCAGTTTCACCAGAAAAAGATTCCAGGAAACTGGACCATATGGTAAGGCATACACTGCCTCAGCCTTGCTGTTAAGGCAAGCATAGGGTTACCATCTTGGGAATGCAAAAAAAGGCCACCAGGGAGCAGGGGGGGGGGTCATGGGGATGACTGTCAGGCTTGTCTTGCACATATTAAAATTCTACTGCCTGGAAGTCTACTGCACAGCTAATCTGACTGAGACAGGGTAAGTAAACCTCTCTTGTGGAGGGGCACACACTACTTCACTCAATCACCACCACTGTCACACAGTAGACTGTCTGCTCCAGTCCCAGTCCTGCCCGCCCCACATGCTCTCTCTGTGGGACTCCCACAGGGTGACAGCTAGATCTCTCTGTGACACTGGGGCTGCCTGTCTCTCTCTCTCTTCTCATGTTTGTGGCTGCTCAGTCTCCCACTAATTGGATGTCACCATGACAACTGAACACACTCTTTTGCTGAGACACCACCTCATTGCTTGTTCTCTCTCCAGCTCACAGCTGCTGTCTTGTCACCATCACAACTGATTGTTGTCTGATACATCTCCTTGGTTAAAAACCCTTAAAGAAATATTAACCAGAATCTTGATGGAACATCTTTGGTTGGACTTCATAAAAAGTATTGCAATCTCACCTCTGTTCAAGGGAATTATCAAAAGGAAATTAACTATACTTGCTCAAGTGACACAAATGGAACAGGTCAGAAACCAACATCAGGCTATTTGGTTTGGATGTAATTAACTGAATTAAAAAAATGAAAACTAAGTGATGCTAGCCTGCTGATGCCCCATCCCTCGCTCTCTCTCTCGCTCGCAGCTGCTTGCTGTCCCCCGCTATTTGTTGACTGTCACCATCACTACACAGTATGCTTGCATACAGGCACTCAGATGCAGAGTTTGGCAATGCCAAAAAAAATGGCAGATTACACTGTTCCATTGGCAACTGGCACAGCAGTGGAAAAATGGCCAGGTGGCAACTCTAGGCAAGCAGTGTACCTTAGTTACACAGCTCACTACCACTAGGCACTATGGAACACAGTCCTGCTTCTGTGTGACAACATGCCTTCTGAAGAGCATTCCCATCTACCACTTATAGTAAAGGCCCAATTGGAAGCAGAAAGATATCAGTTTTAAATGACAAGATGCAAATGATACTGCATCTAGGGCCCTGGCACATGCAGTGGCAGTAAAGAGGTTTGCATGGCTCAGGTTAGCCTCTCCAACACAAGCAACCCCTGCTTTGTTGTGCTGTTAGAGTTTCTTGAAATATTCCGCTCCGCAGGACTCCTGGTTAGGGCTGAGAGAAGACAATACAAGCCTACAGTATAGATATTAGGGTTTTATGGCTTGAACTGCTGGGGACTGCCATTCTGTAACCTTTGATCATTAATACGATCAATCTCTGAAATGCCCAGGCTCACAAATTTTTGTTAATGTTGGAACAGGAGGTTTGCTGTGCTTCACACACTTGGGCTTCTATTAGGTGTCAATGATGCTAAATGACAAGTGGCAAGACCAGTGAAAATACAGGCTCAGAGCCCTGTATAAAAGGGTTAATGATATGCAGATAACCTGCTCTGTTCAGGTTCCCAAAGCAAGCAGACATAGTACGTGTCCACAGACTACGTACATTATCCCCAGGCCTAGTGTCTGAATGTCTGGAGTCTGAGTGGCATTGGCATGCCAGCTTGTGTAAAATGACAACTGAAGATCAGTGGATAGCTGTCAGTAGTGGAGTGCAGACTTGGACATAGCCAACCTGATCATAGTGACCAAAGGGGAACTGTGGCCTGCTGATCCAGTTTGGTTCATACCTGGGTGGACAGTACTGCCCTGTAGGGCTGTCTATGGTAACCATAAGTAAAACTGGATAGTTATAATCTCTGGTGGTGCAGTTAGAAAGGTTATGTAACCCCGCCCAGCAGTTCCACATCATAATGGTGAATAATAAATTGCGTCTAACAAAAACAGCCACCACAAAAAAATGAAAAACATAACAGCGCATAGCACTACAGCATGCATTTCTATGGGGGTCTGTGGCCCCTGCGCCCCCTGTTTGCAGGGGCTTTGTCTCACGCAACCCCACTTATAAATAACTAACCCTGGGGGTATGACACTGAGGAATGAGGAACACTGGGGAAGGAGTCTACTCTCTAAGGGGGACTGAAGCTGGCAGGGGGAGAATGTTAGGGGGTGACCTACAGTTGGGGAAACACAGTCGGGAAGGCTGGGGGAACAGGAGGCAAATATGGAAAAAAATATGTACAACACACACACACACCTAAAAAAGTATCCTACAGCCAGTTCTGAAACCAGATCTGTCAGCCTCATAGGCAGTGACTCTAACCACTACACCAGACAGCCACCTCAAAACAAGCAGCACAGACAACTCCTCATATACTTTATACCATGACTACTTCCTACCATATCGAACTCGCTCAAAAAGCACTTAAAAAGAAGCTATAAAAACCACATAGCCCATTAAACACTCGCTGTTTCAACTTCACCCTTTTTGACTTGCTGTAAAGTACTCTGTATATTCATGGGATACCCCCCCAGCCCAGGAGCCTGCCAATGCTCAGCTAGCTATAAGGTGGTGAAGTAAAGTGGGACTGTGCCCCCAAAGCCCCCCTTACACACAGGATACTCAGTGCAAAGCTATGGGCTTTCCATTGAAAGGTCCCTCCTTCTTTGGGGATAAGAAAGAGGTATATATGAAAAAAGTGGATGAACAAAATATGCTTTTAAAATTTTGACAGAAAAAGAGAAAGCCTTATTTCTCTAATAGACCTCATAGAAGGGGAGGTATGGGAAAAGTCTGCTACAGCAGACCCTGTGTGCATTATGAATACTCAGTTCAGAAGGGCACTGGGAGACGCAGAGGTAGGAGATGAGCAAGGCAGAAGGCTACCTCAGCTCCACCAGCTCAAACAGAGCCCAGCCCCTGTTAGTTTTGCCCATGTTGCCACAGACTCATTGCCAGTAGGACTGCACGTGTCACATTATCTCCAGGAATAGGAACCTATTACCGCAGACAAGTGGGTCCTGGAGATATTGAGGCAAAGTCCTACTGGAACTGGAGGTGTCATAGTTACTACAGCTGAAAGCAGGGGAAGGGGTCCTTGTCTCCACACTGTGGAAAGAACTGCTTTGCAAATGCTTTCTTTTGCAAAAGAAAAATACAGAATGGCGACCAGTGCTGGACCCAAGGATCCTGAACAGGCATCTGAAAAAGGAGATACTGGTATTCAGGATGGTAACACTACACACAGTTATACCATCCCTGTAAAAAGTAGACTGGCTGGGGTTCTTGTGTTGGAAGGATGCATATTTTCATATCCCCATAAGACCAAGCCACATGAAATATATAAGTTTCAATATGGGCACTGCACAGTACCAATTTGCAGCAATACCCTTTGGCCTGACCTCACATCCAAGAGTATTCACAAAGCGTTTAGCTGTGGTAGTAGCACATCTGCAAAAACAGGGAATAGTGGTTTCTCTCTACTTAAGACAATTGGTGAATAAGAGGAAAAACACATGAGGAAGCAGTCTACGCAATCTAAAAGGTGAAGTGTACACTGCAACAGCTAGGTTTCTTCCTAAACTTGGAAAAATCCCACCTGGAACTCACTTAGGTATGGGAGTTCATAGGTACAGAGTTGCACACTGTACAAGGGAGGGCTTATCAACAGATTCTAAGAGCAGAAGCCCTCATTCAGTGTGCAAGTACAATTCTGGCAGGCCACAAAAAGACTACCCAGGAATTCTCGTGGTTGCTAGGCCACATGGATTCTATCACAACAGTGATGTCATGGGCAATGCTACAACTGAAAGAGGCTTAGTACCATCTAAGAAGGTACTGGCATCAGAAAAGAGCAGGACAAGAACACTTGGTGCCCAAGAATGGTTGCCACAACAGCTGGGGGATGAAGTCATTCCTAAAGTCCAGACTGCTCAGAAAGCATACCACATCACACAAAGAGGTCGCCAATTGGATCCCGAGGCCCCATGCATGATTGTCCTGGTCACGGATGGAATGGACACTTGGGATCATCTTCTGGTAGTGGCTCATCAGAAGAATTCCGTACTGTATCAGAGGCAGCAGGTACGAATGTATCCCAACATCAGCTATGCCATAAGACAAAAAAGAAAAAAAGTTTGATGGGGTGAGAGTGGCACTAAGGGAAGCACGCATTCCTCATGGCATGTTGTTTCCTGCTAGACTGAGAAGCGTACATGAAAACAAAGTCTTCATTTTCTCTGATCCCTCAGATGCCTTAAAGTGGGGCCAGAAATATGTATGCTCTGATTGAAAATAGGATGTCTAGAAAGAGATCTCTTCAGATGGAGAAGACACCTGAGGTAAAAATATTGACTTTACTGGACTCTATTTGTTAATTGGGGGGTGATAGCTCTTTATTTTTTCTGTGGACTGTTTTTCCCTCCGTCGCAGTCTGCGGGGCCTCTCTCAGGCATCCTGCCTACTCCTGCCCTGCCTGAAGTCCTCCTACCTGTGCCTCCTCTCTCCCCCTCCTCTAGCCACGATCGGTACCCCAGCTTAACCCCTCCAGGGTGGGGCCGCCCCTCCTCTTGGGTGCTCTCAACAGTCGGCTCCGATGTGGCAGAGGACCCGGGAAGAGGAACCTGGAAGGCCAGACAGGAAGGACTCGGCTGTGGGCTTGGGGGCAGGTGCCATCGCCTACTCTGCAGACCAGGGTTTTCCCTGTTCTGGTGAGCTCTTCTCCCCTCCCTTCCATGTGTGTGCATATCCCGACACACGGCACACGGCAACCCCTGCCTGCATTGGGCATGCCAGCTATGTGCTGCTCAGTGAGCAACAGCACTCCCGGTCTCCACCAGGAGCTGCTGATGCACCGAGCGATCCCTGACCTCCCCCCTGGGAAGGAGAGCAGCCCTGTGGGTGCTCAATCCTTTCCTTCCCCTGCCATCCCCCAGCACTCTGAGCTCGATCCCGAACTTGGGTCACTGGCGTGGCACGAGGTGTGGCATCCAGCACCACAACCCTCAGCACCACCAGGCCGACTGGTGATAGCTCTTTGATCCTTTCAAACCTCATTTTGGATTATTTACGTGACTGTACCTGGCTCCCCTGAGCATGATAAAGAGTAGTAATAATAATAATAATCTTTATTTATAAAGCGCAAATCACTAGTATCAAAGCGCTTTAACAATACTTAACATCTAAAATACATTAAAACCATAAATAATTAAAAGACAATTAATAACATACAGAATCAAATCGATATCAATTTGAAGAGAATTCAAGATTAAATAAGTAGGTCTTCAGTGCAGATTTGAAGCTGTCCACAGTCAGACACTCCCTAACATGACGAGGTAGAGAATTCCACAGGGTGGGGGCTGCAAAAGCAAATGCTCGGGCCCCAGATGTCTTCAACCAAACCCTGGGAATCTCTAGCAATTACTCGTGCCTTAAGGTTTTGAATTCAATAGACCTTGCAGTTTAAAGCAACAGACTGCTGTTTAGTCATGCTGGATTACAAAGTTCTTAGGAATACAGTTCATTATTGAGATGTTCTTCCTATACCTTCTGTAATTTTTGTTTTTATGTCAGATACAGAGATTTCTGAAGTAAATGTCGATCGATTGCTATAGATAAGTGCTGTGTTATACATTTTGCCAGATATGTGGTTGGGTTTTAAATAAGGAGCAGCATTATCTTAATGTATGGCACCTTTGGTGCACACTACAGAAATAGCATGGCACTACTCCCACCTAATGGTAGGTGGATAGTCTGTGGGACACTACCTATAAAAACATATTTTTGGTCTAATTTCCATGAAGCTCATGGGCTTATAATCAGCTTTGGTGGAATTAATTTATATTTAAAATGTAACAGATATCCTCCTTTATGATGTATCATTAAGACTGTGATGTAAAACTTGTTGTTATTAAGAGGAGTGGCACACTCATACTTGCTGAATGCGAATGTAATGTGCTAATCTTGTATCACTAACCGAATGTTATTTTAAGTAAAACAATAAACATAAAGTTTAAAAAAAAAAAAAGAACAGTTGGTGCCAGTCACCAGCAGAGCAGAGCTGCGTAGAACAGAGAAGAGCAGAGTAGAGCAGAACAGAGAAGTGTGCTGTAGAGTAGAGTAGTGGAAAGAGGTAAGTAACCTCAGAGAGGATATATCCTTCCTTCAACCCTCACCCACAAAGGTCACACTAAGGATCATACTCCAGGATTACAGGAGTTCAGGAGGCATGAACTCATATTAGCTCCAGCTTTTTACACCTAGTAATTTATTGCTTCTCCATTAAATAACTTTGTATCAGTTTTATTGAGAATAATGTTTATGGGTAGCTTGTTCCACAGGTTCACCACTGTCTGTGTGAAAAAAGAATTTGCTTTCATGTGTATGAAATTTATTTAGTTTTAGTTGCAGCAGGTGCACCCTTAATTCCTGGAGTGTGTCTTTAAATTCTAAGTCTGGGGGCACAAGACAGTCACGTTTTGAGCTGGATGTTTTTCCCCTGCAGCTTGGTAGTTCATACTAACGAAACTTTTAAAATTTATTATTGCCTCACGAACTTCGGCGCAAATAGAAGGCATCCTTCGAAATCGGACCTGATAAGGAGCATAACGATACTAAACTTAGTATGCCTAGACCAAAGGGAGCAACCAGAGGGCACAGTCAAAAACCACACCAACAGCCAACGCAGACCCTGCAACTAGCCATAGAACAGATTGCAGGCCCAAGTGGCAGGACAGATGCACCGCCGTGGGGAAACAATTCTGCATGCAGTGTGAGAGATGGATCAGAAGATTGTAAAGGTACTGGATCGGCTAGAGGCCCAAGATGCCAGAATCGAGGTGGCTACAAAAACGGCACATGAAGCTAATGACCGATCCCAAAGGATGCAGGCGGCCTTTTCAAAATCAATGCAAGAGACGAACCACCTCAAGGCCCGAATGGAATCGATGGAGAACGCAGCCCGATCCATGAACCTGTGGATGGTAGGGGTCCCAGAGCACATCGAGGGGGAGAATCTACTACTATATATTAAAAGCTGGATTCAGGATTCTATCCCCCAGGAATATCAGGTTGATACAGATACCTTTACCCTTACCTTCAGAATTAACCCACGAAGGGCCCAAGCCAATCAAGATGTTCCATGCACGATCATGCTGGTCACTACAGGATCGGGAACTCGAGACCGAGTCCTACAGTGGGCAAGAGATAGATATCCTACTAGCATGGAGAGACATGAAATCAAGATCTTTCCAGACTGGTCCTTCACCAGGAGAACCAAACGCAAGCTGTTTGACCCTCTGAGGAAACAACTTCAGGGATTGGGGGTGCAGCACTCTTTGCTGTCTCCGGCCCGTCTCCGCATAACATACGGTAGCAAGACCTACCAGTTCAATGATCCAGAGGAGGCTAAGAAAAGGGTGGAAAAGATTGTGTCAGAATTTTGGAAGAATCCTACAGCAGACCAAGGACTACCAGGGGAGTCAGAAGATGGTGAAGAGGACTAGACCAGAACGATGTGTTATTTTCTTTTGGTTGTTCCTATCTCCTCTACATTGACTTAAAAGTTGGTTAGATTTAAACTGAGAATCCCGAGGTGATCCATTTAATGTACTTTTTACATAAGGACCACAGTTTTGCCCAAGATATGGGTAATATATCCTAACGGGGGTTACTCATTTTCTACTTACTTTGGGCCTCTCATAAACAATTACAGGACAGCAAAAGAAAGGCCCTAAGTGGCATTGACCATGAGATGCCTAATTGTATTAACGCCCTAAAGTATGAGTGTGTGTGTGTGTGTGGGGGGGTACTTCATTCAAATGTCCTCCTGTAGACACCTAATCTAAAGGTTTTTGGTTTCATAATTGATATGTTAAATGTTATGCTCTACCTCTGGCTCCAATAAATGGAAACCAGAAATACATAGTCTGTTCTGGGTTTGAGGCATACGTTGATTAAAAACTGTTTAGTGACTAGGTTGTTGACCTAGTTCGATAAAGTTTTGGGGTGCAGAGCCAATAATAGCTACAAGGGAGAAGTTAAATTCCTTAAACCTGAATACTTAATTAAGTGGGGATAGTGGCCTATAAGACCACGGAAATAAATACCTCAACCATATTGCCTATTTCCGATTAGACCCCACAGGTGTAATGTGGCTAGCTATCCTAAATATGTTGGATATGTGTTTTATAGGATGGTACCCCATATGTTGACTTAACAAGCAGTGGATAAAAAATACTGAAGCTAACATGTATGATCTTCATTACAAATCGGAGCAAATGTAACCTTGCTCCACTGTATGTAATGCTTTTTTGCAAACTCATTCAAAAATTAATAAAAAGAAAGAAAGAAAAAAAAAATCTAAGTTCATTTCAAGTAACAAGTGCATGTCTTTCACAATGTTACACAAAAGCATTATATCTCCTCTCATATGTCTGTTTTCTAATAACATTATGTTCAGATGTTTCAATCTTTCCTCATACAATAAGGTTTCAATACCCCTATAGCTTTCGTGGCTCTACGCTGCATCCTCTCCACCTCTTGTATTTCCTCATTATGGCTATGGGCAGAGCCTACAGCCATCTTGCTGTCTGTAGCTGGAAAAATGGAATACCATGGAACACATTTCTGGAGTTTTCAATGTATCCTTTCACAACTATAAATCACCATGCCAGCTGCAATAAAATACTCCCTTCTTTCTGTTTTTTTTTTATTTAGTTGTTTAACCAGGTATAGCACACTAAGATGAAAGCTTTTTTACAGGAGTGACCTGAGAGCACAAGGAGGTTAAGTGACTTGCTCAGGGTCACACAGTATGCAAGTGGAAGCTGTGGGATTCAAACCCACGTCAGGTCTGCAAGATGTCACCAAATTTGCAGCTCAGAGCCTTAGACCACTGCGCTATACTGCCTCCTTTCCTGTTTAGAATGTTGTAGACAGAACTCCAAGCTGCTTATCAGATTGCTATTAGGAAACTGAAACAGCTTGTTAAATATTGGTTGCCTATTAAACTGGAGATTTGTTTACTCCCTTCAAAATGCAACAATTTACACATTTAAATACTTGGCATTTAAACATTTTCTTGCTACTAGCTTCAGTTGGGCAGGTATTGTCTTTCAAAAAAGATTCATACCTCATAAATGTCACCCTTTCCCAAAAACGAATCTAAAAAGATTTACACAGTTTTTTTAACCTCTTAAGATACTATCTGATAAGTACAGTCTCATACTGTACATATACCAGATCTTCTGTGAACTATCCAGGCAATATATAGCAATCAGCAGGCATTTTTCACTATGCTTTTTGGGGAAAAAAGTATATTGAGCTACACCAAACACACACACACACACACACACACACACACACACACTAAATAACTACTGGAATCTAATATGCTATAAAACAATAAAGAAACTGTTTGTTTATGTCAGTCAACACAGTGAAATTCAGTTTACAGTAGATTTCCCTTAAATATTTTTTATCCCATAGTTTGTATCCTGGATAGCGCAAGGGAGATGCTACATCTTCATTGTCATAGGGATCTTCATTTTACATATTTTAGCACTGTATTTACTCAGGATGTCCCAGATTAGATGCAATATCTTGTTTTCAGTGGGGTCATGATTTTACCATTTTTATAATGTATTTATTCAGGAGCCTAGTCCCGATGTAAAACATTGTTTTCAGTGTGTTCTGATTTTACATAATGCAGCATACTATTGTGTAGATGTAGAGCAACACTGAAAATAAGATGACTCGTCTTCTGTGAACTATCCAGGCTAAACATATAGCAATCAGCAGGCGTATTCTAGGAAAAGACATTGTAAAAATGTGTAAAAGGAAGACCACATTGAAACAGCCTCTCAGCAGATCTGCATTGTGCAAATTCATTAGAAATAATGGATAAAAGCATCCTAAAAGCTCTCCACAGGCATATTGGCACTGACCTGAGTTTGTTTTTATACAGGCACTACATTTGGCTTGCAAAATCTAGCTGGGGTCTTACATAGGCTCTGTATAAGGGAACTATTATCTCAGTTTCTCTGTGTTTTATTTTTCTCTTATTGACCATAGGATTCTGTTTGCTTTAGGTATTGCCACTGCTCTCTGTTTCTAATTTCTCAGATTGTTGATTGTCATGCTTCTTAGGTCCATTTCATAGATTACAGATTTTAAAGAAGTATTACATATGTAAACTCCCCAGAGGGGCTTACCTAAATGGCCCCTCGTTTCCCCGTTTCTTCCCGGTTGCCTCCATTTCCAGGTGTTTCCCCCAAGCCATACTGCCCTTGAATACAGCCCCACTGGGCTTTAAGATTAATCCGTGATTTGTCACCTCTTGTTCTGCTCCTTGGGGCAGGTGGCAGTCGTGCATGCAAGTGACAACAGCCAGCTTCGCAGTTGGTCGGGGAGTGATTCGGAGGTCCTGGTGCCCCTATTAGGTTAAATGAGGGCCGGTGACCTTGGGGGAGGTGGCAAGAAGCTGCTGAGAAGTGAAAATGGAAAGTTTGAACTCGGGCACATAGCGAGGGCTCATGAATCATTCATGAACCTTTATGAATATTACTTGCTGCCTGCCACCTGGGGGTGTATGTTTCAGTGGCAGCAACAGCTAAGCTGGTGGGCACAACTGGTTGGGAGTGGGGTTGCTTAATAGGGCACAAAAGGGACTACACTACAGTGGGGCTTTATTTGAAATAAAGTATTTTGCTTGACTGCACCAGGGTTGAACAGGTGTGGAACTGTGTTGGACTGCATTGGACTGAATGGGAGCACCCATGTTTGAGACACTATGACCCTCAAACACCAGCCAGTCATCTATTTAGACACCTACAACTGTGACCAAGGGACTCCTGGGAAAAGAAGGGGACTAATTCAGGCACCTAACTCATGCCCCAATAAGCTATCAGTAAATATTGATCTCTGTGGTTATGGACGAGTGATAGGCTCAATCAGCCAATCAGAACCATGGATTCTTGAGTGAAACCCATTGGATTTTCTGGATTTTCTTCAGTCTGTTCCAAGATTCTGTTGTAACCCCTAGGTGGTGCTATCCCAAAGGCTACTACCCCTGCCTGCTTGGCTAGTAGCAGGTTAAGGGGCCTGAGTTCTGAAACCGGTGCCTCCACCCAGAGGTCAGGGTTGGTAGTGGTCAAGCTAACCTGTGCACAGCCCTCTGGGACACGTCAACCCCCCCTCTTTCCCTTCTAGTGGCCTGAACACTGTACAATAATCACTTTCACAATATCCCTGGTACACCACACAAGTACCCACACTGTTTGCACTTACCACCAGGGCTGGTTCCTCTGGCTCGATCCTGGGGACACCTGTAAAACAAGGTTATGCACAGCAAATTGCAACAGTACAGTACTTTGAGCACAAACTGGAACCACAGTCAGATTACATGCAGAAAAAGTTAGATCTGATTTATTCAGGGGACTTGAACAAGGGAGGGGCAAAATCAGGTTAATTAGCTTAAAGGTTTATATCAATCAAGCAGTTATGCATGCACTTTGAGTCCCCCACACAGTCCACCTCTGGGTACCCAGGTAGAGAAGAGATGGGCTAGCCAGGACCGCTGCCCGGGGTTGCAGCTGGTTGCGGCCCTGTGATGGAAAACACAACATGCACAGTACATAATATTTGTAATCCGGAGCCAGAGGGCTCAGTTCGTAAAGGAAACTAAACAAGACAATCAGATGACACACTCAGATTAAGCTGTTGCTACAGGGAGCTACCCTGGTATTTACTCACGATACCCAAGACTGGACACAGGCTGGACGAAAATCGAGACTGCAGGTGATTGATCTGAAATGCCAGGAGAAGCAGGGCACACATGAGTTGCAGAGGCGTCATTCCTGTTCAAGCATGGAGCAAGGGCTGATCCCCAGGCAGGTCTCTCGTTGATGGCTTCTCTGTGCAGTGGGTAGTCAGTCTGGGTCAGTCTGGCAAGGCCCAGACTGCATGGAGACAAATTCGGATGCAGTCCGTTTTGGTCTGGATACAGCTTCCAGCAAGCAGAACATAGTTCACATAGTGGGGAACTAACTCACAACCCACTAGCAGCTCAGAGCACATTTACATGTATGGGAATTCTACTGTACCAGGCAAAGCACTCCCCGGTCACAATCGCAAAGTCTCTGCACACACCGAGAGCTTAGGGGTAGCTGGAACTCCTGACAGGCCGATCGCATTCAACAAAATCTTCAGTCTTCTTCAGGGTGAGCCTGGCCCACTTCAGTAGCTTACTTTAGTCACACAAACTTGTCCAAAATAATTCTCTTCTCTCCCTCTCAGGAGCAGCACACCGACATGCAGGCCAAAAACTTAGCCTTTTTAGATTTCTCCCAGGCGAATCCACTCAGGATTGCTGCTCAGAATCACTTCAGCTCCTTCTTGTTCAGCTTCCAGCTTAGATCTAACTGAAAACTGCAAGCAGTTCGGGACTACCCCAAGATCCAAAAGGTTTGGTTGGCTGATTTGGCTGTCAATCAAAGCAAGAGCTCCCACTTCAGTTGCAAAAAAGGTGCAAAATGTTCAAAACTACAATTCCTACAGATTTTGACTTCAGACAGCTCCTGTAGTCCGACTACATTTTAGGTCCCACCAGAACTGATTGGTCCAAATTGCAGTCCAGGACCAAGATAGTCGAGACAAATAAAACAGTCCTTACTGCCAAGAAAGCATGTTAGACAAACTACATTATCATTATCACTCTAAATGATTTTCAGCAAATAGTTACATCTTTCAACAGAGCTCCCTCTCAGATTACTTAAACTGCAATTAGGCAGCTCTTAAAGAGACAGTACACAGAGGCTATACAGGCTCTGATAATCACATTTAAACTGCTAAAATGCAGGACACCAGCCTGTCAGTGAGCATTTAGGCAAGCTCAAGTAAGACTTTTTGTGAACTCCCATTTGTAGGGGGGTTACACCCTTCCCTGCCAGGGAAAACTTGGCATCTGCGTCAAGTCTGTACCATCATAACATTGAAAATGCAACATATACAAGATATTTATACCATTAACATGCTATACAAGTACTGTCTGATTCATCAATTGGCATAACTTATCACTTTACTAAACATTTCAATGTACTCCACTATATCATTTCCATTCTGACAATAGATTATGCATACTTTACAGAGATAAATTGGACATTACTATACACAGTCATGTAATAACTTCTTATACTCTAAACAATGCAAGAGGAGGCCCTTCCCTATCAGCTAACTTGGGGATGGGTGGGGCAGGGGCACCATGGTGAGATGGCAGAACAAGTAACCTGGCATGGGCCGTCAAGCTCAATTTGGGCAGTGAGCTGTGAGAGACATAAACACCTTTGTGGACTACACTGACAGGCAAATCCACTGGCCTCCTGGGGGAGTCGTAACTGAAGCGCACCACTGGCTTGACAGCTCAGCCAGTCTTTCTGGGGTGAACAACCACAGTCTCTGTACTTTCAGCAATGGTCTTGGAGCTTTCATCACTTGTGAGGGGTGCCTCTGCATGAAGGGGAATGTTCAAGCTGGGAGCATTGTCAGCCCCTTGCTCTGTAGTCTCTTTTTCTACAACACTTGGCTCATTTTGAAGACACTCTGGCACTGAAGGGGCTTGTCAGCACTCTCATAGTGTTCTTCAAGTTCTAGCATGTCACCAGAAAGACTCATACCATCAGCCTCTCCTTCAGGCAAATCATACAGTTCCACAACACACAAAGACTCAGCATCCTCAGACGTGATACTTTGAACTTCACTTTCAGGTAGCATTGACTTCAAGGATGATGCTGGGGGGTTAGGCAGTCCAGAAGGCCCAGCTTCATCTCCATAATTCAACATAGGATTTCTTTGAAACAACTGACTCAGTTCATATGAGGGGTAATAGGCATTGTCACACTCACTGTCATCCGAGTTAGACTGGCAGTCACTATCATTCTGGGCCTGCTGCAGAGGAAGTGTTAAATTGGCAACCACGGGGGCAGGCTGGCTCTGTTTTTTTCTTGCAGTAGCACGAGTCACTGGTCCAGGGGAATCAATCTTGGTGGGTTCAGCCTCAATTATAACTTGACCAATAGGTAGCAAGTGGTTACGGTGCATGGTCTTGACAGCTTCGATGTTATTCTCTGGGCGCACTTTGTACACTGGCAAATCATCCAACTTTCCAACTATGATATGGGGAAGATGGTGTCATTGATCACCAATTTTGTGTTTACCATGCAATCCTAAATTTCACAGCAACACACAGTCTCCAGGCCTAAGCTCTTGAGTCTTTACTTTTCTATCATTTCTCTCTTTGTTGGCTAGATTTCATTTGGCGGCCATTGTCTGGGCCAGTTGATAGGCATGGTTCAATTGAGCTTTCAGTTTTTGTACATATTGCAGGTAATCTTTGGCTTGGACCCCATCAGGAAAAACCCCAAAACAGACATCAACAGGCAGCCGGGCATCTCTCCCGAACATGAGGCGGTAGGGAGAGAACCCGGCAGCATCATTCTTTGTGCAATTGTATGCATGTACCAAGGTGCTAATCTGCTGGCTCCATTTATGCTTATCTTTTGGGTGAAGGGTGCCTAGCATGTCTAGCAGGGTGCGGTTAAAGCGTTCTGGTTGAGGATCCCTCTGCGGGTGTTAAAGGGCGGTTCTTGACTTTCAGACTTACAGAGAGACCATTTCTTTGATTAGCTGACTCTCAAAGTCCAGGCCCTGATCAGAGTGAATTCTCTGGGGGGCACCATAGTGGGCGAAGAAATTTTCCACTAGCACCTTGGCCACGGTAGATGCTTTTTGATCTTTGGTGGAAAAAACTTGTGCATACCGTGTGAAATGGTCCGTAACCACTAACAAATTGCCAATGTTTTGCAGATCAGGCTCTAAACTCAAGAAGTCTATGCAGACTAGTTCCATTGAGGTGCTGTTAGTAATGTTGACAAGGGAAGGCAGCCCTCTGAGACAGGGCTTTTCTCTGCAGGCAGTGACTACGAGTCCTTAAATTGGTGCTCAACATCGGCCCCCATCTTGGGCCATAGAATCAAGATCGTACTAGGTCAAGGGTCCGGTCGATACCCATGTGGCCCATATGATTGTGGAGGGATCTCAGTACCAAATCTTTGAAGGCTGTGGGCAGCACCAATTGTTGTTTGTCTATTTGGCCACTTCGATCTACTGTCTCTCTATACATCAAATGATTAAGCAGCTTCAACCTGGGGCCTTCTTTAAACAATAAAGTGGTTCGCAGATCAGAGGAACGCAACTTGGACACATCTTTTTTTGCACGAATGGTGTCAAGTGCTCACTGAATCATAGGATCTTGGGATTGAGCCTACTGAATGCTGTCATTGTCAAACTAAGGTAGTGCACTAATATCTAGAGCAGAAAAGTGGCAACACGCAGCTGGTATGCAGGTGTCAGAGGGGCCCAAGCAATCTGCTAAGCAGCCCGCTGTGTCCATTGACATCTGTTCATTTCTATCAAACTTTTGGCACAATGCTCGGATGTCAGGTTCAGATAGCCTGACCCAGTCACTCTTGGAAATGGGCCTCCGGGATAGGGCGTCAGCATCAATATGATTCAGTCCTGGTCTGTATTCGACAGCATAATCATATGTTGACAATGCAGAATGCCACCGGTGCCCCGTGGCATCTAACTTAGCTGAAGTGTGTACATAGGTCAATGGGTTATTGTCAGTCCTCACCAGTATTTTTGCCCCATAGAGGTAATCATGAAACTGGTCGACAATGGCCCATTTTAATGCAAGGAACTCCAACTTGTGCACAGGGTAGTTTCGCTCTGATGGGGTCAAACTCCTACTGGTGAATGCCACTGGTCTTAAACCATCCTCATAGTCTTGATACAGTATAGCTCCTAGACCCTGTAGACTGGCGTCAGTATGCCGCACATAGGGTTTGGTGGGATCAGCATGGGTGAGCTGGTATATGACTTCCTGGAAAGCTGCTTCACAGTCAGGTGTCCAGTAGGACCCGAAAAGTTCACCTGGGTGGAAATATGCTTTATCTGGTTCTTTGATGGACCCTTTTTTGTATTTCTGATTGGTAGGAGGGTAACCCTGGGTAAGACTCAAGAGTGGCCGAATCACTTTGAAATAGCCCTTTATGAACTGGCGGTAGTAGCCACAGAATCCCAGGAAATGTTGTAGTTTTTTCAAATTGTGGGGCTGGAGCCAAATAGTCAAGGCTTCAACTTTACTAGGATCAGTCTCTATCTCCTCTGTAGACACTATGTGCCCCACATACTTCACAGAGGTTTGGAAAAACTGGCACTCGTCGATGGACAGCTTGAGGCCGAAATCTTCCAGTCGGTCTAGTACTTTGAACAGTCGACTGTCAAGTTCCTCTAGGGAGCTCCCGAACACAATGATGTCGTATAAGTACACCAGGCATTCTAGCAAATTCATGTCTCCCACTGCTCGTTCCATCAGTCGCCGGAAGTTGGCTGGTGCACTTGATATCCCCTGTGGCATTCTTAGGAATTCGTAGAACCCCAAAGGACAGATGAAGGCTGTCTTCTCATGGTCTTCTGGAGCCATTTGAATCTGGTAATATCCACTGCGAAGATCCAACACCGAGAACCATTTGCTCCCATTCAAACAATCCAGAGCATCTTGTATACAGGGCATGGTGTATTGATCGGGGATGGTCCGCCGATTCAGAGTTCGATAATCAACACACATTCTCACAGATCCGTGCTTCTTACACATAACCACAATGGGAGAAGCATATGGGCTCCTGGATTCTTGTATCACACCAGCTGTGAGCATTTCCTGCAAATGTCTTCTCGCATCATCTATGTCTGCAGGGGCTAGGCGTTGAGACCTCTCTCAAAATGGCTGTTTATCATGCAGGCGTGTGTGATGCTCTGCACCCTGACACATCCCACGTCCCATTCCTTCAATGAAAACACTTGATCTCTCTGGGCAAGTTTCTGTCTAATTCTAGTCTTCCATTCAGCTGGCAATGGGGAGTCACCAAAATCAAACAAGTCGGGAGTCACTCTATTTGTATTGCCAGGGTGCTTATTGCTGGGCAACACTGCAGTGTCTGCGCAGTGTACCATAGCTAGGGTGCATCCTCTGTTCACCCGGATCTCTCGATCTGACACATTATGAATCTGGATCATCACTCGTAATGCATAGGCATGAGCATGAGCTGGCAAGATGCTGGGCTTAACCAATAATCTTTCCGTCAATTTTCCATCGCCTGGCACGTCCAACATCAGTATTTTGTTCTTGGCATCTTTGCAGATGCGGACCTCCCCTTGAATGGTACACTGGGCGTTAGGGTCCAGTACCATTGAATCAGGATCCTTCTTCCACATGACCCCTACCTGGTCCACTCCCTTGGGGTTCTGTTGCAAATCATAGGCCCTCTTGATCAGAGCGGGAATTCTTAGGGCCATCCCAGTCCATCACCCTTGTTTCTTGCGACAGAGTTGTTCCAGTCTCCCAAACATATGGGCGTTGGTCTCAATTAACAGGGGAACCCCATCATACAGTCCAGTAGGGGGACACAATAAGACCAGTGTCTAGACTTGCTCTTCTACACCAGTTATAGCTGCAGGAAATGACAATCAGAGGTGGACATATCCTAGGTAGGGATAAGACTTGTCGCTTAGCCCCCACACATATAGGCCTTCCAGGGATTGTAAGGGCACAGCAGATAAGTGTTTGTCATACCAGTCCTTAAATACAATGGTCACTTGTGGCCCACTGTCCAGCACTGCCCGAGCAGGAATACCATTCACAGCCACGGTAGTCTCCATTGAAGGGCCCACTATTTTGGACCAGTCTGGAGGGACAGCAGCAGGGGCCTGGACAGATGATTTAGCCACGTAGGGATTTGAGTTACTACTTCTTGAACCCTCACTGCGGTCATGTTGGGCACTCCTCGACTGCTGATTCGTTCTCCGAAACTCACCTTGAAGCCTAAATGCAACTTTATCTAGCTCTTTTGTGGACTGGCATTCTCTCTTCATGTGCCCATCCTTCCCACAATTAAGGCAAAATATGTTTTCTGGGATTTGGGGTGGCCGAGGCATCACACTGGGAGCTGGGGTGGTGGTACTACCAACTGAAAATCTTGGTGCCATCTCTGTCTGCTGTGTGGTGAGCATTTGGAGACATCTCATCAGTTCTCTTACTTCCATAGCCAAGATGTCGAGTTTCGAGCTGCTGTCAGCAGAAGATGCCTGGGTGGACCCCCCACCCCCATAGCAGGTGCAGTTGGATAAGGGTCAGTGCCTGTACTTGCAGGAGCGGCCTTCATAAAGAGACTGTTTTTTGTTTCCCTGAACTCCCTCAGCAGTTCATCCCATGGTGGCACACCCTCATTGGTCCCCACTTTGGTAGGGCCTTCCGATGCCATGATCACTTGGGCTGCATTCACCCTAGAATTACAATCCCTCTCTTCATCTTCAACCTCCTGGAGTTCTTTTATCAAGTCACAATAGTCTGGTGGGTTACTCCTTCTATCTGGGAGCCTTAATTGAAGGAGTTGCAATTTAGAATGCTTTGCTTGTTTCAGTATGTTCCCCAACCTCACATGGTTTAAATCACTGGTGGCTACCCCACCTTTTCGGTAAGGCTTCTGCAGCACTCTTTCCAGATGAGTAACATATGCAGACAAACTTTCCCCTGGCCATTGTTTCGTACCTTAAAATTTCCACATCAAGTTCTCCCCTGATTCAATGCTCCCAAAATTGCCTTCGAGTGCAGATAGATACTTCTGGGCAGATCATCAGGGTTTGTGGACCTCAGAAATTTAATGGCCTCTAGGGTGGGGCCCCTCAAACTTTCTATGACCCTTTTCCATTTCTCAGCCTCCGCACACTGCCATTCAGGTACCAAACGGGCAACACAATCTATGCAGGTCTCCCAATCATCCTCCCCTTGGGGGGGGAGGGTGACAGAGAAGATTCTCAACCTTTGGTAAAAGTCATGACTAATGTCAGGTACAGACATAGGAGCTAGCATTGGCATGGGCACAGAAGGAGGGGCAATAATAGGTGCTGGAGCGGGAGGGGGTGTTGGGGGTGAACACCCCTAGATGGCAGGAACAGTTTCTTTAAGTCCTCCGCAGTTTTCCCTTCCTCCAGCAACAACTTTGCAAATTTCTCCTCAAAAGTCTCAGATAGCGGGGGGAGGGGACTCATTCTCCCCAGGGTCTTTGCTGTTTTTAGTTATCACTCTCCAGGCAGTGAGGACTCCTTCGGGGGTGACAGTCCGTGGCACTTTGGAACTGTCTACTGGGTCCGTACACTCTACAAACGCCATGAAACTTTGAGCAAGCAGATTAGCCTGTCGACCCACCACCACAGGGTTTTGTAAACATTCAACCTTGGAAAGTACTCCCTCTTCAGTGTCCTTACTGGTACCCAGGGGTATATCCAGGATAAGTATAGCATTTTGGGGTCGATCTCCTGCCCAGTACACCACCCCACCAACTGGTGTACAGCCACTTCTTTTGGGGTAGCCATTTATTTTTAACAGCAATTCACAAATTTGGCCACTAGAGGACACAAAATCCCAGCAGTGAGCCTCCAAGATGTAACCCCTAGGTGGCTCTATCCCAAGGGCTACTACCCCTGCCTGCTTGGCTAGTAGCAGGTTAAGGGGCCTGAGTTCTGAAACAGGTGCCTCCACCTGGAGGTCAGGGTTGGTAGTGGTCAAGCTAACCTGGGCACAGCCCTCTGGGACACTGTAACCCCCCTCTTTCCCCTCTAGTGGCCTGAACACTGTACAATAGTCACTCTCACAATATCCCTGGTACACCACACAAGTACCCACACTGTTTGCACTTACCACCAGGGCTGGTTCCTCTGGCTCGACCCTGGGGACACCTGTAAAATAAGGTTATGCACAGCAAATAGCAACAGTACAATACTTTGAGCACAAACTGGAACCACAGTCCAGATTACATGCAGAAATTTAAATCTGATTTATTCTGGGGACTTCAACAAGGGAGGGGCAAAATCAGGTTAATTAGCTTAAAGGTTATATTAATCAAGCAGTTACGCATGCGCTTTGAGTCCCCCTCCACATAGTCCACCTCTGGGTACCCAGGTAGAGAAGAGATGGGCTAGCCAGGACAGTTGCCCGGGGTTGCAGCTGGTTGTGGCCCTGTGATGGAAAACACAACATGCACAGTACACAATATTTGTAATCCAGAGCCAGAGTTCGTAAAGGAAACGAAACAACAAGACAATCAGATGACACACTGAGATTAAGCTGTTGTTGCAGGGAGCTACCCTGGTATTTACTCACGATACCCAAGACTGGACACAGGCTGGACGAAAATCGAGACTGTAGGTGGTTGATCTGGAATTCCAGGAGAAGCAGGGCCCACATGAGTTGCAGAAGCATTGTTCCTGTTCAAGTGTGGAGCAAGGGCTGATCCCCAGGCAGGTCTCTCGTCGATGGCTTCTCTGTGCAGTGGGTAGTCTGGCTGGGCCAGTCTGGCAAGGCCCAGACCGCATGGAGACAAATTCGGATGCAGTCCGTTTTGGGCTGGATACAGCTTCCAGCAAGCAGTACACAGTTCACACAGTGGGGAACTAACTCACAACCAACTAGCAACTCATAGCACATTTACATGTATGGGAATTCTACTGTACTAGGCAAAGCACTCCCCGGTCACAATCGCAAAGTCTCTGCACACACCGGGAGCTTAGGGGTAGCTGGAACTGCTGACAGGCCGATTGCATTCAGCAAAATCTTCAGTCTTCTTCAGGTTGAGCCTGGCCCGCTTCAGTAGCTTACTTTAGTCACAAAAACTTGGATTTAGTCCAAAATAATTCTCCTCTCTCCCTCTCAGGGGCAGCACACCGACATGCAGGCCAAAAACTTAGCCTTTTCAGAGTTCTCCCAGGTGAATCCACTCAGGATTGCTGCTCAGAATCACTTCAGCTCCTTCTTGTTCAGCTTCCAGCTTAGCTCTAACTGAAAACTGCAAGTAGCCCAGGACTTCCCCAAGATCCAAAAGGTTTGGTTGGTTGGTTTGGCTGTCAGTCAAAGCAAGAGCTCCCACTTCAGTTGCAAAAAAGGCACAAAAAGTTCAAAACTACAATTCCTACAGATTTTGACTTCAGACAGCTCCTGTAGTCCGACTACATTTTAGGTCCCACCAGAACTGATTGGTCCAAATTGCAGTCCAGGACCAAGATAGTCGAGACAAACAAAACAGTCCTTACTGCCAAGAAAGCATGTTAGACAAACTACATTATCATCATCACTCTAAATGATTTTCAGCAAATAGTTACATCTTTCAACAGAGCTCCCTCTCAGATTACTTAAGCTGCAATTAGGCAGCTGTTAAAGAGACTGTACACAGAGGCTATACAGGCTCTGGTAATCACATTTAAACTACTAAAACACAGGACACCAGCCTGGCAGTGAGCATTTAGGCAAGCTCAAGGAAGACTTTTTGTGAACCCCCATTTGTAGGGGGGGTTACACCGTAGAAGTCAGAGGTTTCCTGTAAGAGTGGATCTGGACTAGGGAGGCCATTCCCAGGCCTGTAGTGGAGACTGCTGTGTTCAGGAAAGGATCAACTGGGGAAAGAGAGCGAGAGGCTGAACTGATACCTAGATTCCCCAGATACTGTGAGCTGTTTGATTATATTGGAGAAACTAAGTACTGCAGAAACCCTGCACTGGTAGACTGAATTGGGCTGAGAGGACTGTGCTGATTAGTTGAGTGCCACAGTTGCTGCTGAGGATTCGTTTTACCTGTGTGGGACTGCGATTATGATTTTGAAGAGGCAAAGCATCTCTGGACTTCAAGGGGTGCTAGCCGGGTGTTATACTTTTCCTGAGTGAACTATTTGAAGTGGCTGAGAGCTGCAGCAGAAGAAAGGATTTTGGACAGTTTCTAACTGGAAAGTGCAGACTGGTGTGCAGTGGTTTGGTGTATTTGAATCCTCCTGTGGTTTGCATCTGTGCTTCATCTGATCTAGGCCTAGCATCCACTGCTATCTGGCACTGGACTTTGCTTGAGTAACTGTCTGTGATTTCTGCTGGTTTCAAACTAAGTGCAGGGACTGCAGAGGACCCCTACTGTTTGGGAGTTCTCACTCACAGCCAGGGAGGGAATCAGCGAACCCCTTTTGAGTGGGGGTCATCATCTCTGGAGGTCACCGGTGCATGCTGGGGTGCATGGGCACCCGTGATTCTAGTGGGGAGCTGGGCTGTGGAGCCACTCCTGGGTCTGGGCCTTCTGGGGCTGGGGTGTCCTGCTACAGAGCTCTGCAATGGGTGAGAAGCAGCTGAAGGTGACAAGTGGCCAAACCTACAATCAAGGGGACAAGCTGCAAGATCCTTGAGTGAGATTCCTTCTGCCCAGCTGGAGGCATTCATCCCAGGAATGTTTGTGTTCTGCAAAACTGTGAGTACCCAGTACCTGGTTCCCGGAAACCGAGCAAGGGAGTGTAAAAAATATCTAATTGCTTCCTCAAATCATTTTCATCTTTACCAGGGTCCCAACAGCTGGCCACGAACAGGCCTGCACCTTGTGGGTACCCCTAAGGACTAGCAGATTAGACAATGGTACCAGTGAGGGTGGACCTCCAGGGGTGGACTTGGTCTACGGGCCCAAATGGTTATTGTTATTTGTTCTTACTAACCATTTTTCCTATCCACAGCCATCCTCTGTCTCAGTATTCCTTCCCTAATCCTTACCCCAATAAATCTGTGGTTTACCATTTGAAATTGTGTGTGCAGGAATTCTGTCAAATCATTACCATTCATGGTTTATGGTGTTACTGAGCTGTTGGGTATCCAGTGTGTGGGGTGGTTGGTAGGAGACATGGGTAGATGCAGCATCCCAGGGGGCTGTGCCAGCCAGTCACCTGATCCACTTCTAACTTTCTCTGGGTAGAGGCACTGCACTATTTGTATTATCTTTGGGATAGAACCCTGATCACCACCGTAACAGGACCCAGGCCCCTTAACCTATTAGAGGGCCAACAGGTAGGGGTAGTAGCCCACTGGCACATGGCACCTGGGCTACACATAATACATTACTCCCTTGCTGTAACGTCCATTGTTACAGTGAATCCCGGTTATAGTGAACAGCTGTGATGGCTCCCATTGTTTTTGCCCTAATCCACTGGCACACAGTACCTGGGCTACATCTTTGGAGACACCGCCTGGATCTCCTATTCACCAGCCATGCCCACTCTGGAGAACCAGAATAGAGAGACCCATCCTGGAGTCCCCAGCACCCAGGTCTGTCCCCCTGAGGCTGAGGTTTAGGCCTACGGAGGACAACAAAGTGAAATTGGTGGAATTGAGTAGGGGTATGAGAATGGACCCCAAAAAATCCTTTTTGTTGCTGGGAGTACTCCAGAAGATGGAGGAAGGGGAAATAGAATTGGAAAGGCTACGCCTGGAGTTCAATGGCCAAGCAGCCAGTCACTCCCACTTCCTGAGCTATATAAGCAGTTCCTCTCAGCCTCATTGTGAAGCACTTTTTCTTTTCAGCTGAAGGCTCTGTTGGTTTGTCCTCTGAGCTGGTTGGGGCCTGCAGGGCTAGCTGAGCCACCACCTTTTGCTGCTCCTGCTTGTCTTTGTTGGAGTTCTGTGTTTATTTTCCCACTTCTGGTTTGTATTTTGCCTTCAGCTGCGTGTTTGCTTCTTTTTTCTTTGTTTCCTGTGTTTGTGTCTCTTTGTTTTTGTTTTTTTTGGGTGGGGCTTTGTTTCTTAACTCCTAGCTTATTGTTCCAGAGTTCCTACTGCTTGCTTTCAGTTACTCACAACTCTCAAACTACTGCAGTGCAATTGCAATCATTATTTGTGTGTTTCAGCACAACCATAGCTGCTCAATGTTGCATATTCAATTGATTTCACCCGACTCAGGCTTACACTGAATCTAGCTATGCAGCTCAATCATGCTGTCTCATCCTACTTGCCTCATTGAAACAGCTTCATTGCACTGCATGGCTACACTTGCTTTCAGAGCATTGTGTCTCCTTATTTATGTTTATTGCAGTTACAACTCAGTGTACTCCTTACAGATGTTGCTTTTATGTTTATTCACTCTGTTCTACTCTGAGGTCAGCCAAAAAACTCCTGCTGAGGCTGTTAACCTAACTTTAATATCTGCATGTGGTTCTCAGCCCTACCATTACTTTCTTGTTTGTCCTACGATGGGGACTGGGGAAGTGTTTGCAGAGTCATGGCCTCATCTGGCTACTTATTTCTGTTCTAAATCCTGCCTTCACAGCTGAAAATCCTCAGAGTATTTGTCACCTTGATTTGGCTTTTAAATGTCTGGCTGGCTTGCCACACTATTCAGTGCTGTTTCATTGCTACTACATTATGCAGACCTACATGCAGGTCCACTTATTACTACTACTCTGTTTACTGGTTTGGCTTTTAAATGTCTGGCTGTCTTGCTGCACTATTCAGTGCTGTTTCATTGCTGCTACGTTATGCAGACCTACATGCAGGTCCACTTATTACTACTTCTATGTTTACTGGTTTGGCTTTTAAATGTCTGGCTGACTTGCCGCACTGTTCAGTGCTGCTTCATTGCTACTACATTATGCAGACCTACGTACAGGTCCACGCATGCTTATGCAATTGATTACTCATGCCTACTGCATCCTCTTGACTTCAGCCTCTGGGATGTCTGCTGCACTCAATCTTCTTTCGACCTTGCAAGGTCTCAGCACTCACTGCTCATTACGATCAGCACACCAGTGCTCAATCAGCTCAACAGCTTTTTAGCTCTCAATCTACTTCTGGGGCATGCCAGCCATTCTATTCTGGCACAGGGTTCCTGCAACTGATGGTCTCACTCTGCATTTATCCGCATCTTAAGCGTGTCCAACTTGGGGTGGGATCCTTCTCACCTGAGCCATAGCTGGAAAATGTCCTTGCCCCGGGCTTGGCTTTAGCTGCCTGCTACGTGACAGCAGTGCCTGGTGTAGAATAGTGGTGAAGGGTGGTTACAATGATCTCCTTTGGCTCTAGTGTTCCACTATAATGGTTGTCCATTGGCTTTAGTGGTTTCCCTAGCAAGGCACCTTCACCACATTCTCCCTATGACTGCCTCTGGTTCACCTGGTTTGAGTTTAGGGTGGGTAGGACAGGTTAGTGCCTCAGCAGTCATTGCTGTCCTCCTCCACCTTGGTTGCACATATTGTTGCAGATTTTTCTTGCAACCTTCCACGGTGTTTCCGCTAGAGGGTTTGAGTGAGAGCCTTCCTCCAAATTGGAATATCTTCCACCTCCCTTTAATTGGGTTTTCCAAATTGCAGCTGCTGAGCTGTCACTAAATAAACTATCCCAAGCCTGGAGGGAAGGCGACCTAGGCCTTGGATCCCCAGAGATTTCCTCCTCGTAGGGTTTTTTTTCTCTCCTCTGTTGCCTCAGGTCATAACTGTTAGTTAACATAGTAGTGTCCCTTAGTTTGTTTAGGTAGGTTCCGCTGTTGAATGAAGGTGGAGGATGTCCTGCCATTCCATCTCTCCTTAGAGGATTCCCTCATTCTCAATGCAAACCATCAGTATCATGCTACGCAAACCTGGGCATTTCATTACGTTATCAAACTGAGCATCTCATTACATTATGAAACTGCCTATGCTTGTCTACTACTGCATTACAGTTACTGCTCCTACATCACAGTTACTGCTTGCTCATAAGCTTTGTGTCACCTCATTCTTTGGGATATGATTGTACTACATTTCTTTTGGGGATTCCTAAGGTACCTTTAGCCATGGGAATCGTCCCATGGCACCTCTAGGGGTGGAACCCTCTCCGAGGGTTCCTTGCCTTTCATACCCCTACAGGGTGGTAATTCCTCTGGAATAGAGCGTGCGAATAGCCAAAACCAAACTAACAGTTGCACAAGCATAACACTATACTAGCTGCACAGGACACTGAACAACACCTGACCACAATAACCAAACTGGGTAAAGTAAAAGTGCGAGAAAGAATGATTGACTCTGGAAGGGGTACATTAATGGTACTAGTAGAGAGTAACAATGTGTTAGAGGCTGCCTAGATACCTGAGGCTTTGGTGGCAGAGGGGATGCCCGAGGTTCTGCCCATTGTAACTTCTTTTAGTGTAGTCTCTCTGGGGGAAGGGGAACGAGGGTCTGGGTTCCCACCTAGACTTCCCAAGGTTGAGAAACAGCAGCCCGGACCTGTACCCATAGCTTTTGATTCTTATCACAAGATAAGAATGTTTTCAGGGTTAAGCCCACCCCTAATAGTGAGGATGATTTGGAGGCATGGATGGATTGTGCCACCCCACTGGTACAGGACTGGCAGTGTTCTGAAATTGAAAAATGGAAGTGTCTGGTAGACAGCCTCCATGGGCCCACCCTGGAAGTAATTCATTCTTTGCAAGCCATGGACCCCGACGTCCCAGCCCAGGTATACCTGACTGCCCTTGAAAGTCTTTTTGGCAGCCCTGAATCTGGTGATGACCTTATGTGGAAATCTTAGACCACCCACCAATGGGAGAGGGAGACCTTGTCCACATTCTTAACCTGAGTAGAGAGGGCATTACAGAAGGTATTTAGAAAAGGGAGAGTGGCAGCACAGGATCTGAACCGGGTGAGGTTAGAACATGTGATAAAAGCCACTAGCCATTCTACCCTGCTGGTATTACAGCTCCTCTTAGCTGACAGGAAGAGCACCCCCTCCATACTGGGTCCTAGTGCAGGAGATTAGGGAAGTGGAGGAGGAGCAAGGACAATGGGGAGGGCAGAGGGCATTAATAGTCGCTACCCAGGTAGAGAAAGAGACGCCCTCTGGAGAAATGCACAAGTTGAGGACTTTGATGAAGGAATGTAAGGATGTAGTCACCTTGGCTAAGATGGTAGTGAATCCAGGGATAGTTGAACCCCAAGGGTTGAGTGGGGTGGCCCCCAGTGTAGCTTTCACCATGTTTGATTCTGGGTTTACCGCACAGGCACCCTCTCTCAAGGTTGGCGTAAAGGCCCAGATGGACGAGTTAGCTGATAGGGTGGCTGAGTTAGAGAGGATGAGAAGGCCTAGTTGAGCTCAGGGAAATGATGATACCATTGAATGTGGTCCGTCAGTGACAAGTGCCCCTGTGGGGATCCCAGGAACTCGCCCCACAGTGACAGCTAGACTGCCTCAGAGGAAAAACTTTATATGCTATAGGTGTGGTGGTGGTGAGGGCCATATCTGAAAGGGGTGTAAGGTGCCGATAAACTGTGGTACCGGCAGAGATAGACCATATGGAAATCCCAGTGAGAACCAGGGAAACTATGGAGGGGCCTGGTAAAGGAGCACACCGGGGCCCCTGGCTGGTCCCGCTCCATGGCTCATGGAAGAGCCTCTACAGCTAAAACCACCACACCCATTCCCATTGACATGAACCAGCTTGAGGGTCTGTCAACAGAAACCACACTCACCATTAATGGGCTCTCCATCCGAGCTGTCCTGGATAGTGGTTCATAAGTCACCATCATTTTCAGGTCATTGTATGACCAGCACCTGTCCAATGTTGAGCTGCAACTGCTTGAGGGTTTACATGTGTGGGGACTCAGTGAGAAGTCTTACCCCTATCTGGGATATGTGAAGGTGTGGCTGGCATTTTCAACAAAATAGCAGGTATAGGAGATGCAATGGAGACCCTGGCTCTGATTTGCCCTGAATCTGGCATACATGATGGAGTACCTGTGCAAATGGGCATGAATGCCCATATGTTCGGATGATTAGTCCAGTTGTGCCAAGCCTGAGAGGCTGAGAGAAAAGGCAGTGAGCTCTCTATTTACCCCTTGATTATAGAAGCCTACAGGCAGAGAGGACAACCCCCTGATGAGGAGCCTGATGACTCTGTTGGAATAGTGTGGCGGTGAGATGGGGAGGAGATTGTGCTGCTGCCTAACATGGAATGTAACATTGCCAGGGTAGTGAGATTGAAAAAAGATGTGACACATCAGTTGCTGATGTTTAATGCCCCGGAGGAGCATGGATTACCCATGGGACTGCTGGTAAAACCCAGTGTTTTGCCTGGCAGAGCACATGCCTATGTTAGAAGGGTTATGGTACAAGTAAAGAATGTCACCAACCGGGATGTGGTGTGAGAAAGGGACAGACTTTAGCAAGAGTTTAGTGTGCAGACACAGCAGTGCAACCCGCTGCCAAGAGAGGTGGTACCCCCAAGGGACTTGATCCAGGACTGTTTGACTTAAGTGGTTCCCCAGTCCTAAAGGAATGGAAAGAGAGGATATGGGAGAAACTGGCTGCCTGAATGAAGGTATTTTCTCTACATGAATGGGATGTAGGGTGTGTGAGTGGAGAGCAGCATCACCTACGTCTCAATGACGAGAGGCCCTTTCGAGGGAGATCCATGCGTTTGGCTCCAGCAGACATTGATGACATCTGTTGGCTCCTTCATGAAATGCTGACTGTGGGGATTATTCAAGAGTCAAGAAGCCCCTATGCATCCCCAATTGTCATGGTGAGGAAGAAGAGTGAGGCAATAAGGATGTGTGTGGACTACCGCATATTGAACAAATGTACAGTGCCCGACCAGTATACTATGCCCCGAATACAAGATGCCCTGGATTATCTGAATGGCAGCCAGTGATTCTTGGTCCTGGATCTGTGGAGTGGCTATTACCAGATTCTGATGGTCCCCCAGGACCAAGAGAAGATGGCCTTCATATGCCAGTTAGGATTCTATGAACTCCTTCAAATGTCTCAGGGGATCTCTGGCGCCCCTGCCACCTTCCAGTACCTGATGGAGAAAGCCATGTGTGATATGAATCTACTCGAGTGTCTGGTTTATTTGGATGACATTATCATGTTTGGGAAGACCTTGAAGGAACATGAAGCCCGGCTGCTCAAAGTATTGGATCATCTGGAAAAATCTGGATTGAAACAGTCAATTGATAAGTGTCAATTCTTCCAGGCTTTGGTTAAATATGTTGGGCACATAGTTTCCGCAAAGGGCATCCAGACTGACCCTAGCAACATTGAAGCCCTCACCACTTGCCTAAGCCATGTACCTTAAAAGGGCTTCAGTGACTGCTTGACTTCTGTGGGTATTACAGGAGATTTAGTAAAGGACTACACCTGGGTGGACTGGCCCCTGCTGAATCTGCTGCAGGGGTATCTGCCAACCAACAAAAGCAAAAAATCCACCTCGCCTGGGATGAGACCTAATCCTATCAACTATTTTTGGCCATCAGAACCTTTTGGCCCCTGGTGGGATGAAGAGTGTGATCAGGCCTTTGAAGATATCATCTACTGCCTGACACATGCTCCAGTGCTGGCTGATGCGGACCCGCAGAAACCTTATGTTCTCCACATCGACGCCAGCTTCAGTGGTCTGGGTGCAGTCCTATAACAAGAGTATCCAGAGGGCCTGCACCCCGTGGCCTTCGCCTTCAGAAGTTTGAACCCATCGGAACGCAGGTGTCCAGTCCATAAACTAGAATTTTTGGCATTGAAGTGGGCTGTTGTGGACCAGTTCCATGACTACCTGTATGGGGCTAAGATTACAGTGAAGATGGATAATAACCCCCTTACTTATGTGCAGACCACCACCAAACTGGATGCAGCAGGTCACAGGTGGCTATCAGCTTTGTCCACTTATGATTATTGCATGGAGTACCAGCCCGGCTTGAACCACGTGGATGTGGATGCCCTATCCAGGTACCCTCCTGCTTACTCCACGGAACACTGTCACCTGGGAAGAGATATCAGAACAAGCAGTAAAGGCCCTGTGAAAAAAGTACGATGGTGAAGAGACTCTCTCTGAAGGGGATGCCTTTCATTTAGTGGAATGCTCGGGGTCATCAGGAAGCTGTCTCCCAGTTGCCTACTGCTAGCTGGCTGCCATATACATGAGATCCCTTCCTCAACTAACCATCCAGGATTTAAAGAGAGACCAGAGAGCCGGCCCTGTCACTGGGAAAATAATTCTAGTGCTTCAAGAAAATGGGGATCATACTCAAGTAGATACTATTTATCCCCCCGCCAAGCTCTTGTTATGAGAATGGCCCAAGCTGTGATTAAGGAAAGGGTTGCTTTACAGAGAGACCCAGGACCAGCAAGGGGCACCCCATGAACAACTGGTGTTACCAGAGAAGCATATCAAGACTGTGCTAAGGGCCTTGCACAACAATTTGAGCTAACTGGGCATCGAGCACACCCTGGACCTAGTAAAAAGCAGATTCTACTGGCTGAGAATGGAAGCAGATATAGAGACCTAGTGTAAGAGTTACAGGAGATGCATACAATGGAAAGCACTTCCCCAAAAGGCAGCCCCACTGGTAAACATCCGGATGAGTGGTTCCATGGAGCTGATGTGTATCGACTTCCTTACATCAGAATCTGATTCACATAACATCTCAAACATCCTAGTAGTCACCAACCACTTTACCAGATATGCCCAAGCCTACCCTATGAAAGATCAAAAGGCTTTCACAGTGGCCAAGATCCTGGTGGAAAAATTCTGTGTGCATTATGGGGCCCCCCAAAGGATTCACTCGGACCAGGGTCATGACTTTGAGAACGCCTCATTAAAAAACTTCTGTCACTGTGGGACATCAGAAAATCATGGACCACCCTGTACCATCCCCAAGGTGACCCACAACCTGAAAGATTTAACCGGACTTTACTAGATATGTTGGGCAACTTGGACCCCCGAGATAAATGTACCTGGAGCCAGCGGGTGAGAACACTGGTCCATGCTTACAACTGCACCCACAACAATGCTACAGGATTCTCTCCCTACCAGCTTATGTTTGAGAGGGAGGCCTGTCTGCCAGTGGATCTGTGTTTTGGGGTGTCCACCAATTGTCTTGGAGCCTGAGACTACTTGCAA
The DNA here is from genome assembly GCA_016271365.2 of Neoceratodus forsteri. NCBI lineage: Eukaryota > Metazoa > Chordata > Ceratodontiformes > Ceratodontidae > Neoceratodus > Neoceratodus forsteri. Next base: position 430,315,866 of record CM057459.1, on the reverse strand, counting down.
TATGTGAAGAAGCTGAAGGCAGCAACTCAACAATGCCTATTGCCTTGCTACTGAGATGGCCACTAAGAGAAAGCAGGCTAACAAAGAAAGATATGATAAAAGGGTGTGAGTTCAGGATCTTGAGGCAGGGAATCGAGTGCTGCTGCATAGTCTGGGCATACCAGGGAAGCACAAGATTGCAGATTGGTGGGGAAGCACCCCATACATTGTGTTGGAGAAGTTGGAAGGCCTCCTGTTATACAAGATTCGGCCTGAAGGAGAAACTTGAGGCCATAAAGTCATTCACTGAAATCATCTGCTGCCCATCGGCAACTGAATTATGGATGAAGAGGTTCATGAAGAAGGTCCTCCTTCACCCTCCACCACTTAAGCTGCTGCACGCAGGAGATGGAGACATGGAGATAGTGATGCCATGGGGGCTGGGCCTGCCCAGGGTGGTGGAGCCTTGGGTGACGACAGTAAAGATAATGAGGCTGAGGGAGAAGATGATAGTGCTTCCTGGAGTTTTTACCCTACTGTAGAGCTAGACAGATTGTTTCAGGGATCACCCTTGAATTTGGAGCACACAGCTGTACGTAGGAAACAGGGTGGCGATGGGGAGGCTGCTCCTGCTAGGTCTCTTGGAGGGACCACTCTGGACCTGCATACTGGTCTGACTGAGCCCTGTGAGCGGTACCAGAGCAGCTCCCCTGCAGAAATGCTCTTTGGTTTGTATACTAGTCCATCTGGGTCCTTGGAATGGCCGTAGGATAACCCTGAGGATCAGGAAAGAGAAGAGGAGGAAGTGACTTTTGGAGGGCCCACATTGGAACTGATCACTGGTCTAACTGTGTCCTCTGAAAGGTCCCAGGTTAGTCCCCCTGGAGTGATAGGTGATGCTGGGAAGATGCTGGAATCCTTTGCCCTAATAGCTGAGGAAGAGAATGATCAGGGCGAATGTGATAATGATGAGAAATCTACCTCTGATCAAGAGATGGTTAGGGGTCCCAGAGTTCAGGAGACCCCCCTGAGGGTCAGGGAGGACAATATGGCCCATCCTTAAACTGGCTTATGATGTCCCTGGAGTTCCTACAGACTTACCCTGTTTGTGGTACACAAGGGAGTGTACATTACTCCTAGGTCCCTACAGAAAGTGGTTACATACCCTGCTGATGCTAAACCATCTAGCTCCAAGAGAAAGGTGACCAGGAAAGAAGAGGGAGGTGAAAAGGGTACCTAGGAGGGCTGAGGAAAAAGTGTACTCTGTGGGGTTTCAATATCCTATGGGCTAATGGGCTGAACCTATGGGATCCACTTTTATGTGGTTAGGGGCTCATAATGGAATGGGAATCTGGTTGAAATGCATATAATGTTTCATTTGCATGCTTTCTTGTTCTGAACACCTGGTTACAACATAATAGATAGGATTCAGGTGTACAGTTAGTGATGTTTGTTATGTTTTACTGTTAAACTTTGGTACTTTGCCCTTAAGTTTGGTGTGGAAGTCAAGCATTGAAGGAGGGAGGGAGAGGAGTGTAACCCCCCTCTGGGGGCTTACCTTAATGGCCCCTCACTTCTCTGTTTCTTCACTGTTGCCTCCGTTTCTAGGTGTTTCCCCCGAGCCAAATTGCCATTGAATCCAGACCCGTTGGGCTTTAAGACTAATCCGCAATTCACCGCCACTTGTTCTGCTCCTTGGGGTGGGCGGTGATTGCATATGCTAAAAGCACATTGAAGTACTGACTGCCAGCTTTGTGGTCAGTTGGGGAGTGATTCAGCAGTCCTGGTGCCCCCCCTTAGGTTAAATGAGGGCCAGTGACCTCAGGGGAGGCGGTGAGAAGCCACTGGGAAGTGAAACTAGAAAGTTTGAACTTGGGCACATAGCGAGGGCTCATGAATCATTCATGAGCCTTCATGAATATTAATTAGTTGCTGCCTGCTGCCTGGGGTGTATGTTTTGGCAGCAGCAAGAGTTAAGCTGGTGGGTACAACTGGTCGGGAATGGGTCACTTAATAGGACACAAAAGGGGCTACACCACAGTGGGGTTTTATTTAAAATTAAGTATTTTGCTTGGCTGCACCAGGGCTGAAGAGGTGTGGAACTGTGTTGGACTGCATCGGACTGAATGGGAGCACCCATGTTTGAGACACTATGACCCTCAAACAGCAGCCAATCATCTATTTAGGTGCTTAAGACTGTGACCAAGGGACTCCTGGGAAAAGGAGGGGACTAATTCAGGCACCTAACTCATGCCCCAAGAAGCCATCAGTAAATATTGATCTCTATGGTTATGAGCGATAGGCTCAATCAGCCAATCAGAACAATGGATTCTCGAGTGAAACCCATTGGACTTTCTGGGTTTTCTTCAGTCTGTTCCCAGATTCTGTACAAGTCAGAGGTTTCCTGTGAGAGTGGATCTGGACTAGAGAGGCCTTTCTCAGGTCTAGTGGAGACTGCTGTGTTCAGGAAAAGATCAACAGGGGAAAGAGAGTGAGAGACTGAACTGATACCTCGATTCCCCAGATACTGTGAACTGTTTGATTATATTGGAGAAGCTAAGTGCTGCAGAAACCCTGCACTGGTGAACTGAACTGGGCTGAGAGGACTGTGCTGATTAGTTGAGTGCCACAGTTGCTGCTGAGGATTCGTTTTACCTGTGTGGGAGTGCAATTGTGATTTTGAAGAGGCAAAGTGTCTCAGGACTTCGAGGGGTGTTATCCAGGTGTAATACTTTTCCTGAGTGAACTGTTTTAAGTGGCTGAGAGCTGTGTCCCAGCTGCAGCTGAAGAAAGGATTTTGGACAGTTTCTAACTGTGGACTGGTGTGCAGGGGTTTGTTGTATTTGGATCCCCCTGTGGTTTGCATCTGTGCTACATCTGATCTAGGCCTAGCACCCACTGCTATCTGGCACTGGACTTTGCTTGAGCAACTGCCTGTGATTTCTGCTAGTTTCAAACTCAGTGCAGGGACCACAGAGGACCCCCACCGTTTGGGAGTTCTCAGTCAGAGCCAGGGACGGAATCAGCTAATCCCTTCCAAGTGGGGCTCACCATCTCAGGAGGTCACTGACACATGCTGAGGTGCAAGGGCACCTGTGATCCTAGTGGGTAACCAGCCTGTGGTGCCACTCCTGGGTCTGGGCCTCCTGGGGCTGGTGCATCCTGCTACAGAGCTCTGCAATGGGCCAGAAGCAGCTGAAGGTGACAAGCGGCCAGGTCTACAATCAAGGGGACAAGCTGCAAGATCCTCGAGCAAGGTTCCTTCTGCCCATTGCTGCACGGAGCTCCGCGATCCAGGACAGCTGGAGGCTTTCATCCTAGGAGTGTTTGAGTTCTGCAAAACCATGAGTACCCTGGACCTGGTTCCGGAAATTGAGCAAGAGAGTGCAAAAGGGATTTAATTGCATCCTCAAATCGTTTTCTTCTTTACCAGGGTCCCAACAGCTGGCCAACCTGTGGCAACGAACAGGCCTGCACCTTGTGGGTACCCCTAAGGACTATCAGGTTAGACACTGGTACCAGTGGGAGTGGACCTCTGAGGGTGGATTTGGTCTATGGACCCAAATGGTTATTGTTATTTCTCTTAATAACCATTTTTTCTATCCACAGCCATGCTTTGTCCTGGTATCCCTTCCCTAGTCCTTTCCCCCAATAAAGCTGTGATTTACCGTTTCAAATTGAGTGTGCAGGAATTCTCTGAGTCTGTCAAATTATTACTGTTCATGGTTTATGGTGTTACTGAACTGTTGGGTATCCAGTGCGTGGGGTGGTTGGTAGGGGAGGTGGGTAGGTACAGCATCCCAGGAGGCTGTGCCAGCCAGTCACCTGACCCACTTCTAACTTTCTCTGGGTGGAGGCACCATGCTGTTTGTATTATCTTTGGGATAGAACTCCCAATCACCACTGTAACAGGACCCAGGCCCCTTAACCTGTTAGTGGGCCAACAGGTAGGGGTAGTAGCCCACTGGCACATGGCACCTGGGCTACACATAATACATTACTCCCTTGCTGTAATGTCCATTGTTACAGTGAATCCCAGTTATAGTGAACAGCTGTGATGGCTCCCATTGTTTTTGCCCTAATCCTTAAGTAGATGTTATTGAGTCAGTGATTATATCAAAAAACACTCGGAGCTGTCACAGCTGTCTCGTACTGCCATTCTACTGTTGTTCTTACCCAATTTTACATCACCACATGGAGGCTCCACAGTCACTGCTTATCCCTTTAATGTTGCCGCCACAGCAGCAAGAAAAATATCACATTACATCAGCAGACCGGGAGAAAAAAACGGTTTTGCAAGCAAGGAACATTCCACCAGTATCCATGCTCCCACCCCCCACAATGCAGTGCATAGGGGTTTATCAGTTCAGGTCAGCATTCCCACTTCCTCTTTTCTTGCTGCTCACCACAGGAGCAAGTTGCTTTAATAGTTGCCTGTTTATTTAGGCTTTGACTGTGCCTTTGCTTGAACCACGTGGTTTCAGCGTTTGAGTACTGACTGTGGCTTTTTTAATCTCCTGACTGCTTTCTGCTAGATCACTTCATTTTTCCTTTTAAACTCATGGTTTCAGTTAAACAAGCATAAGCTTGTTTTTTGTTTTGTCCGATTTTCTTGATTTTTTCGTCATTTTTTTTTTGTTTAAGCATTTAGGCTGCCATCCAGCTACCATGCCCAGAGAGATCTCCAAGAAAGATAAATTGAAGATGAACATCTTACAAGAGGTCAGGAAATTGCCGAAGAGTGCAATTAGAGAGCAAGATTCTTGCACCTCAGGAGACCCTCAGTCTGAGGCTGCTACGTCTGACCAGCAGGCCATTTTCGTGGCCCAGGTAGACTCACACCAGTCTGATTCAATAGAAGAGGGTCTCTCTGGTGAGGTCCAGAATCCCTATGAAACGTCTAGTTCTGGAAGGAAATCTGTTTAAAAAAAGAAACAAAAAAGAACATGCTCTAAACAGCCCCTTAAGGATAATGTCCAAAAGACAAAGAGGTCCAGAAATTATACTGCCTCTTCTGATTCTTCCTCACACAGTGATAGTGATTCTGAACAATCGTGACTTTCTGAGTGTGACTCTAATTATAACTATGATTCTGACGGAGGAGGACATTCCTCTGAAAACAGCCCAGGTGTGACTGACCCTGATTTAGGGGAGCAAGATAGCCCATTCAATCCTGAAAAGCTAACATGCCAGCGTTCTTCAGATTGGGCCCTCATGAGAGGACTGTGAAATACATGATAAAGAGATTGAGAAAATCAGTTGATAGAAAAGCTAAATGACAATTGAGAACTGAATGCCCTCGGCCACAGCTAAAGCATACAGTGGCAATAGTCCCAGAATTAGAACTTTGACCCTGCGAGCTATACTCCTTAGACAGTGTATGTTCACTTATGGCATGGTGGTGGTGATGGTGGTGGTGGGGCAGCTGTAATGGAGAAGAGAGAGTCAGCAGCTGGTCAAAATAAATGGCACATATACCTTGATCGATGTCCGCCATGGGTCTATTTAGTGCCTTCAAAATACTGGCACCAGAACGATTTACAGTCAGCTGGGATGTGCACTGTGCTGCTTTGCAAGACATGTCAGTTGTGCTACTTCCTTGCATCTATCTTGACAGGTAGTGTTTGTGAGGTGAAGACATGGGGGTAGACCACTAGAACTGGAGAAGACAAAGGCAGACAACAGCCAAAGTAAGTAGAAAACACACATCTGGCGGATCACCTCCACCCAGTCTGAATCTATTTGGTAGTGTCAAATTATGGGTACTGGGACAGTGAATGTCTAATTTCTGTGCTAAAATCAGATTTGGGAGCTATATGATAGTGTGTACCTTAACTGACACCTTATGTGCTTTGATGACATAGCATCAAGACTAATATATTAGTCAACAAACTGAGTGAATGGAAGGGGAGATTACGGTACAGGCAGAGCAGACGAGAAGCAGCTGTAAAGATCACTCAGGTGTGAATGTAGATTTAACACTTTCTGTGTTGGTATGACCTGACACAGTAACACATCCCATGAGGCTACTTGGAATGTGATTGAAAAATACAGCTTTCTTAAAAAACGTATAACATGATTTCATTTTCAGAGGCACGCAGCACACACACACACACACCCACACGCCTGCACAGTTCAAGTAACTGCATTTAAATTTCATCACCCCCCCCATACCCATACACAAATCATCATACAGAAGTATATATTCCCAAAATCTTACTGAATGTTTCTAATCCTGGTGCCTCTAGTTAGTGTTTGATGTTTTTAATGGCAAAATATGATATGGAAAGAAATTTAAAATACAAGGCATATACAATGGTATGACTTAATTTACTGTGAAACAGATTTGCATACCATGTAGATATTTAGCGGTTTTTTGTATGATGCAGTATATGACTGATTTATCTTTTTATGAGTTCAGTGTTACTGATTGATAGTGACAGAACGTGATCTGATAACGTGATTGATGTGACAACTGATTAAACAAAACAACTCATGTCATGGGAAACCTGTTGAAAAAGAAAAGTGTCATTGCAGTATTACAGTGTTTATCCTCCCTATAAATTGTGTGTTAAGCAAGCAATAACACACAATGAGGTGTCGGTTATTGCCTGATAAGAGCATGCCCAGGGGTGTACTAAGGCATGAGGTGCTTGTGCCGAGTGCCTTATGCCTAGTATCCTATCAGGTGATAACCCACCTGTGAGTGTTATTGCACTTATAAAATGGGTAGTTAAGTAAGTATTTAAGAATAAAAAAAAAAAAAAAGAAAAGCAAAAGCATTTAAAAAAGTGAGGTTTAATAGTGAAACAGTAAAAATAGTCCCTCTATTGGTAAGTTGTGATGGCCAGTACAGGGTGACACACACACACACACACACACACACACTATATGCTTTTTGTATTTTTTTTTTATCCTGCTGTGAAAGAGCCAATGGAGGAACAGTTAATCAGGTCTGGTGAGCCACTGGAAAAGCAAGCAAATGTTTCTGTGAGAGGAGTTGGAGTGAGTGTGTCTCTCAGCAGCGGGGGCGGGTTGGCTGCTCAGTTTGCCATAACGCTGAAACTGGCCGGAATGTTGCAAAAAAAAAAAATCACATCTCAAAGAGCCGTTAGAGGAGCAGGTCTGTTCAGCCACTGCAGAAGCAAGTATTTTTGTGAGAGGAGTGGGAGTGAGTGTGTCCCTCACCAAGTGCCATATTTAGGGGTTTTCCGATAGCACATTCTCGATCGCGGTTTTGGCTGCTCGGTACAGCTAAATGTGCCGCAGTTTATTTTGTGAACAGGTTTGTTAATTTATGTGAGCTGAGCAGCTGGAGCGGGATGCTGAAGATTTAAGAGCTCCGTACTAGTGGCACGCGGTGAATGCTCACTGGAGCAGGGATGGCTTTTTGAATAGAAGAGGTGACAGTTTTTATTTAAATGATGGAAAAATATTTTGTCTGTGATTTTGGAAGAATAATCTGTGCAGTAAGACACAATATGTTGCGGGAGGTGGCGGAGGAGCTCCACATCCACCATAGAGTTTCAGTAGGTGGTCGAACAGGGAGTTGCCGCGTTACCAGCATTAACGACTTTAGGCAGACTTGAAAAAAGCTTTGTGGCAGGCATGGATTTTTGCCTGTGCTGCGTCCGGGTTGGCTTAAGAGGTACCGGGTGGCACAATATGTCCTGATAAGGACACAGCCAAAGGTACCTCTTAGCCAATCTGAAAACAGAAAACTCCCAACCCATTTTATGATAATTGTTAAAAGCATTGGGTGACCTTGTTAACAGGCAGATGAGTTTCATAGATTAAAATAAAGTGGTATTCAAAAATGTCTGTGAATTCTGCTGCAGCAGAAATTAGTGTAGAACGTCATGCTGCCTGTACTTTATATCATGCAGAACTACAAATCAAATATTAAATCCTTTATAATTGACAATTACCCCTTTCTCTGTGCATGTTTGAAATATATTTAGCTGTTTTTAATACACTAAAAAACATAGAATAATAATGAGTGATGAGATATGTTGATCTTATTGGAAATTTGAAACTCTTGTTCCTGCCTGTGTTACTGTCACATATGTTTGTACTGTAAAATTATTGCCTTCCTATTCCTATCTCCCCTTTCCCAGGTTGGAACTGGAAATGAGCCCTGGGCTCTTTGTGCTTACCTCGTAAAATATGTTTTGAATAAAATATAGCATCTTATTCAATAAAATAGATGCATGATGCGTGTTGTCATATTTTTAAAAATCTTATTCTGTTTGAAAGTGCTGTTATAAATGAATGAGATGTATTTAATAACAGGACAACTAAAAAGAAAAATTAGTTCACTTAGAGGGTGGTGACTCACTGGAATGCCTTACCAGAGGAAGCTGTGTACAGTTCTAGTTTAACTGCATTTAAAAACATACTAGATAGGTACTTACAAATGGGTGGGTTTGTCAGTATCATCCAGTAACCTCACGCAGAAGGGCTTTTTTTTGCTCCCTCCTTTCGTTTTTTTCCCTTATCTTATTATGTTTTTTAAAAAACTTCAATTTCATTTCTGTTACTGGTATTTCAGTCATTCTTGGATACTGTTTTGTACATCAAAACAGTTAGTTTGTAATATGTAAACTTTGATATATGTGTGTAAATTCTCACTACCAGTGACTGACATAACTTTCCTTGGCCCTGCACCATTGCCCCCTCCCCCCACATTAAAGCCAAATTTTAACATTATGTCTGATCATTAAATTTTGCTATGGTGTTCAAACCCATCAGTTACTATTACCATAACTGACTCAGTGCACTATTCACACTTGGTTCAAGATGATTCTGTACATGAACAACACTTACTCAGCAGGATGTTGCTGCATATCATATTCCGTTCTATCCTAACTGTTGGTTATGCTACGCTGGTGCCATAGAGATTGTCGCTCATATAAGCAGACTACACACACGGTTTGAACACTCTGTGGAGAATAATCACAGTGTTGTGGGCACTACCATATCTGTTGGTATCTGACACTTTTGGCAGTGTAAGCCCGCCTCCATTGTCTAAGGGTAGTTATCTGACAACAACATTTTCAGGGAGGTGGACACTCACAAACTACCAATACTCATTTAGGCACTTATTTCTTTCTCTCTGCTGTTGTTTGGGTTCCATATACTGTATGTGCACACCGTACCCTTGTGAATGGAAATGTTATTATCTGTGTAGCACCAGAGTAAGGAGATTATGGGATTCCTGGATTTCTAGTTGCCTTGGTAGCATAGGTGGCAGTACAACTGGAACATTATTCTGGGTGGCCTAGGTTCAAATACCAGCTAAGCTACTTATTTTTTTCTCTCTCTTCTGTATGTGTGGATTCCATATATGATCACACATACTCCTGTGAATGGACAGCACACACTTGATTGACCTCCCAGAGTGAGACTTCTCCTCCAGGACTTCTTTGACACTCAAGAGGGCTATCAGAGCTGCTACATGGGAATGTTAGCAGAACTTATCACAGAACTAACAGGAAGATCCAAACTAGGTTTAACAAACAAACAAGGATTCTTTTATTCTTCATCTTGTGAGATTACAGATAAATTGCAGATAATCACATTCTCTCAGTTCATTAATCTCTTTCCTCAATTCCCAAGCCAGCACTGTCTTTTGTGGTGATCACCAAGGGGTGAAATGTCCAGACAGTCTTGGTGGTAGCCGGCAACACTGGTGGGATACAAATGGACGGTTTAACTGGCCCTACTAGAAGCACAACAGTCATTTTCTAGTGTTCTGCATCACAGGCAGCAAGGATGGTAACCCCCAAAGCTATCCAGACCTTCCCATGTCTCATTCCAGGCAGCTGAAATAAGTACAAAAGTGCTTCTGAGACGCAGCACTATTTGCATCTCAGACATATAAAGCACAGCATGTATCTCTGACTTTTCAGAGCTCATCTCACTCACAGGGTCCATGAATATCTAGGGGTCTGTTTCACCATCTTCGGCTCAGGGGTTAATTTATTCCATGCCTAGCATGGGTTCCACAGAGTCTGTGGGTGCAGCATTCTCATCAGGAGCATGATCTGAGGAATTTGTCTAGGCATAAAATAGAACTCCTTTTCACATGCAGCTCTAATGAACCCTCTGTCCTTAAACTGGGAGGGTGGGTACCACTAGATGACAAACACAGTCACGTTACAGTTTTATAAATGAATAGATTTAACTTCAGTCCCTTAGGTGTCTGAACTCTTCTTGTTTTTTTTTCCCTCTCTGTATTTTTTTCTCTGTTCTTCACTTTTTTGCTGCTCAGTGGGTGGCACATCCATTTTGAGGGTATCGTAAAAAAGGCAGACACCACAATTTGGTACTTTTTCAATGCCACTCTCTAACGAGACTTCGGCACATGGAATCAGGTGCTGTGTGCCCATTGCACATCTCCCACCAATTGACAATCACCAGCCTCAGTCCTTCATCTCAGGCTGCTGACTCTTCGCCCTTGGTATGCCAAGTCAGACCAGCTGACCCATTCCTTCGCGGGGGCACAGAGAACAGCATGCCCAGAGGTTGATAGACACATTAAAGGTACATAACTCCTTATGGGGTATTTCACATGTCATGTTAATAGAATTGTGTGGACGTCTGTCATATCACGAGTACACTTGCACTGAATGGGGTGGGTAATCCACCTCAGAGTCGTCTCTGGTTTCAGAGTATATGGCTGGTGTCTCTGACTTTGATGCCCATATCAACAGAACATATATGCCAAGTGGAGTACCATGACTATGGCATGCACCTGTCCCAATGCCAACACTGGGCATGTGAAGGCGATCTTTGATCTTGACAATAGTATGCCATCATCTCAACCCACTGATGAAAACACAACATTAGAAACATAGAAACATATAATTTGTCAACAGCTGAGGACCGCTTGGCCCACCCAGTCTGCCAGTTTTTCCCTACCTGATTTCTGTCTATTCTCTCTGCTGCTTTCCTATCAAGATATTTTTTTATGCCTATTCCATGCATGCTTGATGCCCATCACTGTTTCTGTCCCTTACAATATCCACAAGAAGAATATTCCAATTGTCCACCACTCTTTTACCTGCCACCGGATGGAACTGACAAGCAGTTTCTGATGCACTGGCTGCCCCCGAGCCCCATCTAATCTGCACAAGCCTGTCTAGTTATGGGACTGTGCCCCTGTCACAGCATTAGCCATTTTCCTAGAGTTCCAAGACCATATCCAAACCCTGTTTATAGACTGTTTCAGTCTGACTGATATTTCCATGTGGCCCCTTGCTGAGACACATAATAACCCTGCTTCACTGCTGCGATTCCTATTTCATAAGTGTAATCTAGCTATGGCACGTGCTTGTGTGTGTATACTCTCCCCTCCCTGTTGCTAGTTTGTCATGCATGGGTGTCAGAAACAATCTGAGTATCTCTGTCATCCAATTAACCAAACTGTAATTTGCTTTTCAAATAGCTCCCACCTCCCACCTTCCAAATGGGGGTGGGGGTGTAAAACTGTTGTAACCTTACTGTTTCCATTTCTGTTTTCCCCTGCTCTGTAGATGCTGCCTCACCATGACAGTGTGAGCCACAGATTCTTGTATTCACACTTTATGTGATCAGGCAAAGTGATCTAGGGCATGCTGCATTTCTCATGCAGCCACTCACTGACACTTCCTTTTCTTCTTTGCATTTAGTCAGTGCACATGAAAACTGCCTTCTTCATACTACCAGAGCTTAGATTCTGGAATCTATGGATGTGGGGGACTGTAGCACCCCCACTTTTGCCCATAAGCATTCAGAATGCCCCTTTGCTTGTACAAACTACCTTTTTCACCCTGTGCCTTTTCCAACTTTAGCACCCCCACTTTTCCGCAAGTTTCGGCACCCGTGCATTTGGTACCTGAGTGAAGACATCTGCACTTCCCAGGTGGCTGATAGCACTCAGCTGCACCTCGTGCCTCACATACCACCTCACAACCCACCTGGGATGTGCAGTAAATTAGCATTACTGCACATCCTGTCATGTGTTATTGCTTACTTACAATTTACAATGTGCTTCTATGGGAATTTTATATTGCACTTCCCAGGTGGTTGAAGGCACTTGGCTGCGCCTCATGCCTCACAACACATCCGGGGCATGCAGTAATTTAGCAATGCTGCACACCCTGCTGTGTGTTATTGGTTACTTACAAATTACACTGTGAGCTTATGGAAATCACATACCACACTTCCCAGGTGGTTGACAGATCTCAAACTAATTTTAACTTAAAAAAAGGAGTTTATATACTTTTTCAACAGAGGAGAACTGATTTTAAACCTCTGGCAGCATGTCCTTTACTACTATCAACACTGCTCAGTTGCGTGCACTACAACAACGGAACTCACTCGCTCTCTTCCCTCTACAGTCCGCCACTTTCTTTAAAGATATCTAAATCATCTTAAGTTAAAAATGGCAGGTATATGCTTTCTTTAATACAAGATGCCTTATTTTAAACCTCTGCCAGCATGTCCTTTACCACCATTCACACCGCACAGCCACGCAAAGCATGTAGTACCCCAGGGCTTCTATACCAGTGGTGAACATCCGGCATTGAAAAACGCTTGTTTATACAGGTACTACATCTGGCTTGCAAAAGCTAGCTGGGGTCTTACATAAGCTCTGTATAAGGGAAATATTACCTCAGTGTCTCTGCGTTTTATTTTTCTCTTTATTAACCATAGGATTCTGTTTGCTTTAGATGTTGCCACTGCGCTCTGTTTCTCATTTCTCAGATTGTTTGTTGTCATGCTTCTTAGGTCCATTTCACAGGTTAAAGATTTTAAGGCAGTATTAGGAACATAGGAACATAAAGGTTGATGGCAGAAAAGGACTGCTCAGCATCCAGTCTGCCAATTTTCCCTGCCTACTATATCACAATGCAGACCATCCTTGGTCTCCGGCCTCTACTCTCCTGCCCCCCTTCCCCTACCAATGGTGTCTCCAGACCCTGTTCAGACTCTGGGTTTCCCTCTCTTCCTGTTTTTATGATACCCTTGTGTCTATCCCATGCTTTCTTAAATCCAGTAACTGTTTTATTCTCCACTCCTTCTGCTGGGAGGCTGTTCCAGGGGTCTACTACCCTTTCCGAGAAGTACTTTCACCCGTTCCCTCTGATCCGTCCCCCCTCCAACTTCATATTGTGACCTCTAGTCTTTGAGCATCTTTTTCTTTGAATGATGTTCCCGTTGAGGTATTTGAATGTCTCAATCATGTCTCCTCTCTCCCTCATGATCTCCAGGGAGTACAGATTTAGATCCCTTAGCCTTTCCTTGTAGGGCTTCTGATGCAGGCCCTGCATCATTATAGTAGCCCTCCTTTGTACCCTCTCCATTCTGTCTATGTCTTTATGGAGATGGGGCCTCTAGAACTGTATGTAGTACTCTAGGTGGGGTCTCACCAGTGACTTGTATAGGGGCAGTATCACCTCTCTTCGTCTACTGGTTAGACCCCTCCCTCTACAGCCCAGCATATTAGTTGCCTTTCCCACTGCCTTATCACATTGTTTGGCTGCCTTTAGGTCATCTGATATGATAACCCCCAGGTCCCTCTCCCACCTTGGACTGTGACTACTCTCCCCCCAGGTCACACGTGACCCATGGGTTTCTATGTACTAAGTGCATGATTCTGCACTTCTTTGCATTACAAATTACATTGCATTACATAATACTGTACTCCCTTGCTATAACATCTGTCCTTATAGCGAATCCCAATGATAGTGAACAGCTGTGATGGCTCTCATTGTTTTTGCCCTAATCCTTAAGTAAATGTTAATGAGTTAGTGGTTATATTAAAATTCAATGGGAGCCATCACAGCTGTCTCCTATTGCCATTCTACTGTCGTTATTTCCCAATTCCTAACTACAGTAGACTGCTGCTGCATTAGTTACATTCCTGTGTCTATGCTGTGCACCACGTCTAATAACCAAGTCTGCCTGTCATGTTAAAGTAAAGAAACCCTTTGCACTCCCAATTTCTTGCTGGACTGTGTGCAGTCTTAAAAAAAAGATGATGTGGATTCACTTTTACTTTAGCTCTCTCTGTGTCCCCTCTGTATCCATGTTCAGCTGGGCACTGTGTCTGAACACCGAATCTGCCCATCATGAGAAAGTACTGTAAGTCCTTTGCACTTTGTGAGCCATATCTTGCTGTTTAAAAGAATAAAAAGAATAACAGCATCACTTTATGTTTTTGCTTTACTGTATATGGCGGTTAATAACTGATAACAGACATGCAGAGAGCTGTGTGTTAATGAGTTGCAATGTTGTTTGGTTTGGCTGGGCAGTGTACCGCATCTTGGTGCTTTTATAAAGAAAGACTAACAGGCTGATTTTGTGTTCTGCTTTACGTTGGCATTGTAGTGTGTCCCTTCATCACCCCAGAATGCCATTCTCTGTTATTTTTTTTTAACTTTGTTTATTCATCTACACCCCCGGGCATCCTTCAGGAGTGCCCACACGGAATCTTGCCCTACTCCCAACCTGAACCCCCCGCATCTCCCTTGATCCCCTCCCCAAACGACCACAGGCAAGCTCGAACCCCGGTACCATCTCCGGGGCTGATTCCATCCTCCCTCGGCAGCTGCCTCCTAAGTATGAAGAGCCTTACTTGCTGTTGACGGCCAGCTCTGGAGGGAGATCCGTGCGCGTCTGGGCTGGTATTTGGGATGTGGGTGATTCTCCCGGGGGCACCGTCATCTCACTGACGGTGTAGAAGGCTTATTCTTGGCTTTTTCCCGTCGCGAGCATGGCGTGAAATGGCGTCAGCATGCAGGCTATACCCCGTAGACGCCTACCACGCTCGTGCCCCAATTTCAAGTCCCCTGCATGTAGTACCCTTGGTCTCCACCGGGGGCCACTAATGCGCTGGGAAACCCCTGGATCCCTCCCCAGGAAAGAAGAGCAGTCCTCCAGATGCTCAATCCATCTCCCATCCCTGCTGACCCCCAGCGCCCGGGCTCGCTCCCGAACCCGGGTCGCTGGTGCAGCGCGAGGTGTGGTGTCCAGTGCCTCAACCCTCAGCGCCACTGGTCCGGCCCATTCTCTGTTATTTAGTGGCAAGTTAAAAGTGAGGCTCATGATAGCTGCTTTGTGAGAGGAAGCATTTATTATAGAAAAGTAATTTCCTCCTTATAACGAACCCCTGCTATTACACACAAAACGGTTGGACTCCGAGGCATTCATTATAATGTGGGAACACTGTATATATGGAGTCTGTATGTTATTTTTCCCAAAATGCACTATCTTACATTAATCCAGATTAAATTTCATGCCCCATGTATATGCCTCAGGATATGCTGGTATCAAGGTCTACTTGGATTGAAAATGCCTGTTCAGATGTTCCACAGGGATCCCCCAATTTGGTATCGTCAGCATATTTGGTGTTCCAGTTCCATAGTTTGCTATTCATATCAGTGATGAATATCTGCAACATGACTGCCCCAGGACCAATCCCTGCAGTACCCCCCAGTCACTGTTTCATTACTGGGGTAATGCCCATTTATTACCACTCTCTATGATCTATCCTCCAACCAGTTAGTGACACGTGATGTGATATAACAATCAAAACTGGGATTTTCCATTTCTTCCATGACAGCCCACTGAGGAACTATATCAAAAGCTTTGCAGAAGTCAAGGTAAACAACATCTACTGGAACACTGTCTGGAGGAATATTAAAAACATTGTGAGTGGTTCCTCCACCTGTGAGGCTCCTGACATGCTTATTGAGGGTGCCAGCTGCGTTAATCCACTGGCTATAGCGAATGCATTTAACTCACATTTCTCGGACCTGTCTGCCTTCACCCCATTATTCTTCTCCAGTGGTAGTGACAGACCTGTCCAGGCCCCTTCATCTCAGCCGGTTCCTTCCCCTCATCCTGTGTTCTACTTCAAGGCTGTAATGGTGCATGAGATGCAAAGATTTCTCTCTGGTCTCTCCCCCTTTACTAGTGCAGGTCACGATGGTATGGAACCAAAGCTTCTCCACCTTGCAGCCACCTACGTTGCCTCCCCTGTGGCCCATATGGTCAACCTATCCCTAGCTACTGGGGTTATTCCTGACCTGTGGAAGGTGGCGAGGGTTGTGCCTATACTCAAACAGGGCAACCCTAGGATCTTAGATAACTACTGGCTGATTGCCATCCTGCCCGCTATTGGTAAACTTCTTGAGAGAGTTGTGGCGGGGCAACTCACAGACTATATCCAGTCTCATGAGCTATTGTCTCCCTCACAGCATGGCTTCCGTAAAGGTCATAGTACTACTTCTGCCCTTGTCACTGTCACTTCTGGGATAAGGGCTGCTAGGGACCAGGGCAGACTTTCTGGGGCCATCTTTATCGATCTCTCTAAGGCCTTTGACCTAGTTGACCATACCATACTATGTGCGCAACTTAGGACATTGGGTCTATCCCTGCCTGCACTTAGGTGGTTTCACAATTATCTTCAGGGCAGGCAGCAACTTACTAAATATAGTAAGATGCTCTCTGACACCGCCGCTGTGTCCTCAGGGGTTTCCCAAGTGTCAGTCCTTGGTCACCTGCTCTTCTCTGTATACGTCAATGACCTCCCCTCCTCTGTTGCCTCTTGCAAGGCCATCATGTATGCTGATGACCTCATTATTTTTACTCATGCCGGGACATTGGGGTCATTAATCACAAATTGAGTGAAGATTTTATGAGCATCCAATCCTGGATATCATCCCACAAGTTGGTCCTAAATCTAAGAAAGACTCAGGCCATGCTGTTTGGGTCCCAGGCTAAGTTAAAGGCCCCCTTGGTCCCCTTGTGCATCTCGGGGATTGATGGTGTTCCAGTGCTCACCACCAACTCTGTCAAATATCTTGGGGTGACACTTGACCCTCAGCTCGACCTTGGTCACCACATCCATAATGTGTGTCGGGCTGTTAACTGGAAATTGGGACTGGCTTACAGGGCGAGGAATAATCTTACCTCGGCTGCTTGCCTTGCACTGGCCAGAGGAGTGCTCCTCCCATCTCTATCCTATGGGCTTCTTTTGTTTGCCCGTAGTACCAAGGCTCACCTCAATAGGTGGACTGTAGCCTACAATAATATCTGCCACTTTGCTCTCGCAGCCCCTCGTCTCACTCACCATTGTGATCTGTATAGCAGGCTAAACTGGCTCTCCCCCATCCAACCACATAAACTTCGTCCTGGGCTGTTTCACGGGCAAGGTTCTGGGCTCTGGCACCCACTCCGGATTGGTGGAGCTTCTTGTGCCAGCTGCCTTCACTCCCTACTCCCTAAGATCCCCGGGTCCTGCTATCCTCAAGATTCCTGTGACGCGCACCCAAATGGGGGATAGGGATTTCGCATCCTGTGCCCCCGAGACTATGGAACTCTTTTCCTGTCCAGGTCAGGTCTGCCCCTTCCCAGGCGTATCTACGAACCTCCCTATGGAAGCACTTGAAGCTCTCCTCAGTATGCAACTGTCTTAGACCTCCCTGAGTACTCTGGTCCCTGCACAGTACTCGAGCACAGAATCTCCTGTACCTGGCTTCGGCCCTACTGTTGTTGCCTGCCTGCCTGGGTGTGGCCCTGTGTATGTTGTGTATATACTGTATATTCTTGCTAGGCATATTGCTATAGAAACTGTACTGCTACATGTTCACATTTGATGGTGTCCACTGCTGTAATCTGAGCTATCCCACTATATATGTTATGTTTCTCTGACTTCAGTGTATGTATGAGCCTTATTTGCATCAATTTGTACGCTGTATGTTCTTTTATTCTCCTGTACCCCTCCTGGGTCGTACCTGAAAATAGGCATATGTTTTGCCTAGTGTACTTACCTGGTTAACAAAAGCTAAATAAATAAATAATAAATAAAGCCTTACTAACATTTTCATAGAAACAAAACAGATTGGTTAAACATGATCTTCCAGAAGAAAAACCATGCTGGTCCATGTTCATTTTATTGTTATTTATAATGTGTGTTATTATTTTGTCCTCAATAATAGATTTGAATAATTTTCCTGTGTCCTTACTACTGATGCCTGACTACCAAGATGGGGTGGTCATCTGGGGGACTTGATGGCCAGTGGAGTATGGGACTCACAGGGGTACTTGGAGCGCATCAGTCTGTTAGAAAACTGAGCAGTATTCCTGTACATGAAGTCTTTCTCCTCCCTGTTGAAGGGACAAACAGTCCTGATTATAACAGGCAATGCAACCACAATGTGTTATATAAACAAGCAGAGTGGTGGTACCAGATCCTTGAAACTGCACAGAGACCATGAGAAAATAGAACCTGGCATACACTTGAATTGCCTTAATATCTGCAGGACATCTACCAGGAAGAGCAATGTACTGCCATTCTCCTGAGCAGGATACATCCGGGGCACCAGAAACGGTTCCTGAACTATTAGGAGGTAAGTTCTGTATTCCAAACATGGGGAATACTACAGGGTGACAATTTCACTTTTTTCGGAGAACAGAAAGCTCCCCTTATTTGTTTTGAAGATTCCCCTCAGTAGGGACCATGGGATGTGCTCTCCCTTCCCTAGAGGGGCACGTTTCTGCAAACATTCCCTCCATTTCCATGCATCCTGAAGACCCTGCTGAAACTGAGGAGGAAATCAGCAACAATGATTCTGATAGCACCACACTGGGCCAGGCAGACTTGGTACTTTATTCTACTGACAGTGTCTCAAATGGCACCTATTTCTGTGCCTCTGAGGCACAACCACCTGACTCTTGCCCAGGGCAGAGTAGTTCAACCAGATCTCAAAACTTCACCTGAAAGCATAATTTTTGAAGAGCCAGAATAATCTAGCTTGAATTTGACTAGTCAGTTGTTGGAAGTCTTAACGGTTGCTGGAACACCAGCAACCAGGAAAACTTATGCACCAATGTGGAAAAGATTCAGCATCTGCTGTGCTTCACACCAAGTCACACCCATAACTGCAGACTTTATCAGTGGTCCTGGACTACCTAGAGCATTTACAGTTTCTGGAACTGAAACCCTTAGCCACTGTTTCAGTTTTGAAGTCAGCAGGAAAAGAAAAAAAGTTTGCTTCTCTAACAGTTTTTAAAAGGTTTTTAAAAGGCTTAAACCTTTTGTATCCCTGTTAGGGATCCAGCTCCCCCATGGGATATGGACTTAGTCATAGCACAGCTGATATAGCCTCCTTCTGAATCCATATTCTCAGCAGAGTTCAAATACTTAGAAGACAATGGGCCAGATATTCAAAGCTTTGTGCGGTTCACAAACAGTTTGTGCAGGATTAGCGCTGGTCTGCCATATTCAAAAGGCCAACTAGTGCGCAAACAGCAGTAGCGCTGGGCAAACCATAATGATATGCAAGGGGCATAGTGAATATGAATACAGGTGCTATGAGATATTCAGCGACTAGCGCTGTGCTAAGGTGTTTAGCGCAACATAGCGTGACCCTTAGCGCGGTACATATTACCGCCCAGGAAAAGCTGGTCTTAACCCTGGGCAAACAGCTTTTCACATCATTGGTGCATTGTGCGGTGTTTGCGTGGGATTTGTGCGGCTGGCGCGACCCTAACATAAGAGTATGACACTTAGAAAATGTCAGACATGGAGGACACATGCTGCTCACTGATGGCACCACCATGATGCCAACAGCTGCCACCAGTCCCAGCCAAGCACAGACAGTAAGGGGTGATCCGACCCACAGGGAACATCATGGTAGCGTGGCCATATAGCACACACCTGCAGACCATACGGCTGTGGTGCCTAACAGATGCCAGCACACACATGCAGCACTGTGGACGTGGTGGCTATTGAGGGGAGGGTGTACGGGTGGCCAGTCCTCACCACAGCCCAGGTGTGGTCATAAGGCTGGGACACATCACGCAGTGCACATGGGCCAGTAGTGGGAATATGCCACCACCTGTGTGCCTGCCGGATCATACATGCCCCCCCAGCCACATACCACACAACTGTACAGATGCCACAGCACACACAGCCGACCATGTATATGTCACTGTGTGCATTCCATGCCACAGGTGCAGCATCTGTGGATCACTCAACAGCGTAACAGTACTGTCCACTGTCAGTAATTGAAATGCCAGAGTAGAGAGTGCAAAAAAACCTTAAAGCACACAATAACAAATAATATAATGGCAAAGTGAAGACCCAAAGACCTAAATATTGTAGTAAGTGTTCATAGTAGAAACACACACTGGTTTTAATGAGGTCAACACAAATATAGCAACATGTACAAAGTGCTTGTGACTGCTGCAAAAAAGAAAAACACCCCTAGTGCCTCGACTCACACGAGTCTTCAGAGGGGGTACTAGAACCAATCATGGGCTTCTTTATAAATACTTAATTGATTAATAGTTTATAGGCCCAATTTTAATTTAAAGTGATAAACACCAAAGAAAAAGAAACATATACCAATCAGTTATCACAGTAGAGAAATAAGATGTAACAAGTTTTTTTAGAAAATATTTTTCCAAAGTCTTACACACATCTACAGATTTTTCAAAAATAGTTAGGTCTATATCCCATTAGTATCCTAAAATAAGAAAAAGAGAAAAACACAATAATATTTCTAGCATTCCAATACAAAACGAATCATTTAAAGAACCAGGCTACTAAGGTAACAATTAAATTCAATATTAGAAAAAGACTTCCTTCAGATCTTAAGAAATGGTTTAATGTCCCACTTATCATTAAGCCCATATGGTTTCATAGAATTCATCTTAAAGATCCACATACATTCTCTTTTCAAGAGTTCATTTGCTCGATTCCCTCCAAGTGGCAAGTTAGCAACATGTTCTAAGCCCATAAATTTCAAATGACATGGGTCAGAGTTATGGCACAGGATAAAGTGCGACCCTATCGGAGTGTCCTGACGACCATTTAGAATGGATCTAACGTGCTCCTGGATTCTTAATTTTAAAGGTCTTATAGTTTTGCCAATATACAGCAGATCACAGGAGCACCATAGAACATATACCACATATGAAGTGTCACATGTAATCAGTTCCCGTATATCAACTGTAATACCTTGTTCTTTAGGGTGTTCAAAAATGTTACTTGTTACACTATATTTGCAGATGTTACACCTTTTACAAGAAAAAAATCCATTTAGTCTTTTTGGTAACCAGGAACCTGTATCAGAAACACCACTCTTTCTTTCCCTACTGTGTACCACCATATCTCTGATGTTCTTAGCCCTGCAAAACGATACCCGTGGTTTAGGACCCACTGCCTGCCCCACCATTTCATCTCCAGTTAGTATAGGCCAGTATTTAAATACAATATTGCCTATTCTTCCTGCAACATGGTTAAATTCAGTGACAAAGCTGCAGATCTCAACATCAGAACTGTTTTTCCTTTTCATCAAAATATCTTCCCTGTCCATCTCTCTCTAACCCTATCTAACGTTTTAGTAAGAAATCCTTTCTCATAACCTCTATCTAGAAATCTGGACAACAACTCACCCGACTGAATGTCAGAATCAATATTTGTACTGCAATTACGTTTTATGCGCATAAACTGACTAAAAGGGATAGATTCTTTCAGTTTCGGGGGATGGGCACTATCAGCATGGAGTAGAGAATTTGTAGCAGTTTCTTTCCTAAATGTCTTTGATTTGATGACATAATTATTATCAATATTTTCAGTTATCAAATTTAAGTCTAAGAAATTAAGATTCTTAGAATCAAAGACATAAGTAAATCTCAGGTTCAATTCATTATCATTCAGATAGTCGATAAACGAGCGAGCTTCACTCTCTTTCCCTCTCCAAATGCATATGATGTCATCTATAAAACGATACCATCTCACAATATGTTTCAAGAAAAGATTTCTACTCCTATTGAACACAAAATCCATCTCCCACCCTCCTAAAAACAAATTTGCATAACTTGGAGCCATAGAAGCTCCCATAGCTGTGCCACGTTGTTGCTGATAGAACGTACCTTCAAATTCAAAAAAATTATGTGTCAAGATAAATGTAAGTGATTCTAAAATGAATTCTACTGGTATGTCACTGTTTGAGGACTGACGTAGAAATCTCTCAACCACCCGAATGCTGTCATGATGAATAATACTAGTATATAGTGACTCCACGTCAATCCCCAACCAACAGAAATCATGTTCCCATTCAAGTGTTTGTAATTTTCTCAGTAAGTCTGAACTGTCCTGTATATGTGAGACAAGGTTAGAAACAAATGGCTGCAGAAAGAAGTCAACGAATTTACCCAAATTCTGAGTTAAAGAATCAATGCCTGCAATTATAGGACGTCCAGGAGGCATTTCCATGTTCTTATGCACTTTCGGCAGTGCATGAAAACATGGAACGACAGGAAACTCCTTCCATAAAAAGCCGTATTCTGCTTCAGTGATTAAATTATCTGTTACTGCTTGTCTCAATAGTATATTCAAATGTTTCCTATATTTAGGAAATTGGAGAGAAAGACTCTTTCGTCCTGTGTCTCAATTTTGTCCTAAAATCTTTAATAATTTAATTCTTGTTTACGAGAAAATTGATGTTAAGCAAGAATTTGATTTACTTCGTATGAATAGTATACTGAGGAGATTTAACCTTAATCATAAAGAACGAAAAGCTCTGATTAATCTCTGTCAGGACAAAAGTATTGTGCTGAAACCCGCTGATAAAGGGGGCAATATTGTTGTTATGAGCAAAGACGTACTCTGAAATGGTACTAAAATTGCTATCAGATAGAAGTAATTACAAGCTGCTGTCTAGTAACCCAACATCTGAATATAGGAAACATTTGAATATACTATTGAGACAAGCAGTAACAGATAATTTAATCACTGAAGCAGAATACGGCTTTTTATGGAAGGAGTTTCCTGTCGTTCCATGTTTTTATGCACTGCCGAAAGTGCATAAGAACATGGAAATGCCTCCTGGACGTCCTATAATTGCAGGCGTTGATTCTTTAACTCAGAATTTGGGTAAATTTGTTGACTTCTTTCTGCAGCCATTTGTTTCTAACCTTGTCTCACATATACAGGACAGTTCAGACTTACTGAGAAAATTACAAACACTTGAATGGGAACATGATTTCTGTTGGTTGGGGATTGACGTGGAGTCACTATATACTAGTATTATTCATCATGACGGCATTCAGGCGGTTGAGAGATTTCTACGTCAGTCCCCAAACAGTGATATACCAGTAGAATTCATTTTAGAATCACTTACATTTATCTTGACACATAATTTTTTTGAATTTGAAGGGACGTTCTATCAGCAACAACGTGGCACAGCTATGGGAGCTTCTATGGCTCCAAGTTATGCAAATTTGTTTTTAGGAGGGTGGGAGATGGATTTTGTGTTCAATGGGAGTAGAAATCTTTTCTTGAAACATATTGTGTGATGGTATCGTTTTATAGATTACATCATATGCATTTGGAGAGGGAACGAGAGTGAAGCTCGCTCGTTTATCGACTATCTGAATGATAATGAATTGAACCTGAGATTTACTTATGTCTTTGATTCTAAGAATCTTAATTTCTTGGACTTAAATTTGATAACTGAAAATATTGATAATAATTATGTCATCAAATCAAAGACATTTAGGAAAGAAACTGCTACGAATTCTCTACTCCATGCTTATAGTGCTCATACCCTGAAACTGAAAGAATCTAGCCCTTTTAGTCAGTTTATGCGCATAAAACGTAATTGCAGTACAAATATTGATTTTGACATGCAATTGGGTGAGTTGTTGTCCAGATTTCTAGATAGAGGTTATGAGAAAGGATTTCTTACTAAAACGTTAGATAGGGTTAGAGAGATGGACAGGGAAGATATTTTGATGAAAAGGAAAAACAGTTCTGATGTTGAGATCTGCAGCTTTGTCACTGAATTTAACCATGTTGCAGGAAGAATAGGCAATATTGTATTTAAATACTGGCCTATACTAACTGGAGATGAAATGGTGGGGCAGGCAGTGGGTCCTAAACCACGGGTATCGTTTTGCAGGGCTAAGAACATCAGAGATATGGTGGTACACAGTAGGGAAAGAAAGAGTGGTGTTTCTGATACAGGTTCCTGGTTACCAAAAAGACTGAATGGATTTTTTTCTTGTAAAAGGTGTAAGATCTGCAAATATAGTGTAACAAGTAACATTTTTGAACACCCTAAAGAACAAGGTATTACAGTTGATATACGGGAACTGATTACATGTGACACTTGTATGTGGTATATGTTCTATGGTGCTCCTGTGATCTGCTGTATATTGGCAAAACTATAAGACCTTTAAAATTAAGAATCCAGGAGCACGTTAGATCCATTCTAAATGGTCATCAGGACACCTGATAGGGTTGCACTTTATCCTGTGCCATAACTCTGACCCATGTCATTTGAAATTTATGGGCTTAGAACATGTTGCTAACTTGCCACTTGGAAGGAATCGAGCAAATGAACTCTTGAAAAGAGAATGTATGTGGATCTTTAAGATGAATTCTATGAAACCATATGGGCTTAATGATAAGTGGGACATTAAACCATTTCTTAAGATCTGAAGGAAGTCTTTTTCTAATATTGAATTTAATTGTTACCTTAGTAGCCTGGTTCTTTAAATGATTTGTTTTGTATTGGAATGTTAGAAATATTATTGTGTTTTTTCTCTTTTTCTTATTTTAGGATACTAATGGGATATAGACCTAACTATTTTTGAAAAATCTGTAGATGTGTGTAAGACTTTGGAAAAATATTTTCTAAAAAAACTTGTTAGGTCTTATTTCTCTACTGTGATAACTGATTGGTATATGTTTCTTTTTCTTTGGTGTTTATCACTTTAAATTAAAATTGGGCCTATAAACTATTAATCAATTAAGTATTTATAAAGAAGCCCATGATTGGTTCTAGTACCCCCTCTGAAGACTCGTGTGAGTCGAGGCGCTAGGGGTGTTTTTCTTTTTTTGCAGCAGTCACGAGCACTTTGTACATGTTGCTGTATTTGTGTTGACCTCATTAAAACCAGTGTGTGTTTCTACTATGAACACTTACTACAATATTTAGGTCTTTGGGTCTTCACTTTGCCATTATATTATTTGTTATTGTGTGCTTCAAGGTTTTTTTGTGCTCTCTACTCTGGCATTTCTGTTTCGATATGGGCTGGCTGCCCTTCAGAGAGCTGCATGGTTGACAATTGGACTATCGTTCGCAGAGTGTTCGTTTGGCTTTTCACTGTCAGTAATTACCTGCAAGCTGGGCCTGTCACTGTGTACAGTGCAGTGGTCAACACTGCCCTACATACCATAGGCATTGCTGTGTCCCTCACACTACCAGCCTCCTTGCAACTTTAGTGTCTGCTGTGCACTGTGGCATGACCTACAGTGTGACGGCTGCATGCAGCACCACCACCACCTGTGCCTATGCTGTGTTGTCCCCTGGGGTACGATATGTTATGCGATGCTGTACTATTCACATGTAGCTTGTAGCTATCATCATGCACTGCCTGACTGACCTACAGGTGGAGCTGCGGTCGGACCTAGCCAGCCCCTGTACTTCCAGACTGACCTACAGGTGGAGCTGTGGGACCCCGCAGTAACGCTGGGCAAACTGCATGCAAATCAGGGCATAATGAGATGCTAATGTGGCTGTTTGCCCAGAGACTATCTAAGTAGGCTCATTTGCATGTCACTTTTGAATATGGCAAAGTTTAGCGCCAGGCTAAAGTGTTTGCACCGGGCAAATAGCTTAGCTTCGCGCTAGAGCCAGTGCAGTGCTAGTGGTTCGGGGAATAATATAATGTTTAAATCGCTGTTCTGTCCCATCTGCTGCTGCCTGCAGCTGTACTGGGTCCATGCTTTTGCTGGCACACACATTGGCCACATAGTTCATCTCTACCTACCCTCACGTCGCTGTGCACTGTGTTGTTGTTGTTGTGGTTTGCACTTCCTGGTTGCTATATTCAGTGCTGTCTTATTCCAGGGCTATGTTTGCCCTGCACTCCCAGCCCAGTTTGCATGGCCTCATTCCCATGCTATATTCAGTAGCTGTTTGCCCCCGGGCTATTCCTTTTGAATATAGCTTGCTTTGTGCTCCGGGCTACGTTTGCCCGCCGGGCAATGTTAACTTGGCCCAGAGGCAAAGTTTTGAATATCTGGCCCAATGTTTCTAATTGTGTTTACCTCTGACAGAAGGTTCAGTAAACTGCAGGTCCTCTGTACAAATCCAAATTTTAGGGTTTTCCACTGGGACAAAGTAGTGCTTCACACTCATGTTAAATTTCTCATCAAAGTGGTCTCAGCATTTTAAATAAATCAGTCAGTGGCTTTGCCTATGTAATTTCCAAGGCCTCAAACAAGTGTTTGTAAGGAGAAACTGTAGTAGGAAAGATATCTTAGCTGTATTGGTCCTTGGAAAACAGGAAGTCCTGGCAGGTTTGATATATTTTATTGGACCAACATATGTCTTGTACAAAGATATTATAGTACACAAGCTTTTGGGGCTTCACAGGTCCCTTCTTCAGGTGAATAGCGAACTGAGCAAAATAAGTAACATTTATATACACTGTAATGCAATGTTTAAAAAATAATTATGATAGAGTAGTTAAGAAGAGTTTAACAAGAAGGGTGGGTGGGCAATGAGTAGGAAGAGGTCTATAGCTGTGAGGGGATGATTATTAAGAAGTGTTAAGATATTCGTGAAAGAGGCTGATCGGAAGCCTTGAAGCGATAATTGGAAAGCATCCTGGCAGAAAAACAGAATAGAAAGACCTGAGATACATGGGGCGGGGGGGCAGTCCTAGAAAGAAGAAAAAGAACACATTTGTAAAAGTACCATACAGTATTAAACAGTATTAAAGTTTTCCATAGTGTGTCATAAATCCAATGTCCCGATTGAGTCTATTAATGTTCGAATTAGATTGTCTGACATATTTCTGTTCCCATGTGCTTGTCTCCTATGTGTTTTTGAAGATTGAAGTTGACTTAAAGATTGAAACAGCCTGAATGTTAAGAGGGTCGTGATTTTCTACTTGATCAGCACCAAGGCACCATGAACTGACAGCAGCCGTTTGTCACTTATGGCAAGGTAGACAATGGCACGCCAACTGCTAAGAAGAGTGTTTCTCAGTGGGCATTCTCCTGTATTCACTTCCTCTACAAAAAGACTGGGAAGCAGCCACCAAAAGGTGTATGAGCACACTCCACTAGAGCTACTACTGCTGCTACTGCCATTGTGGCAGCATTGAGGTTTATACCCCTCTAAGATATCTGTAAAAGTTACCTGGTCTATCATATACACCTTTACTAAGCATTACTCCTGAACATCCAATCTAGAATGATGCCAGCTTTGGTACTTCTGTGCTTTGGGACCTTTTTCCTATATAGATCCTAGACCCTGCCTCCCAAGGTACTACTTGGAGTTTGCAGACCTGTATAACATCACAAGTAAACTTTAGTTGTTAGAAGAAAAACAAACTATATTAATGACGTAGAAACATAAAAAAAATGTCAGCAGCTGCATTTGTGGAATATATAGACATAATTTTGGTTGTCAACTGCTTTTTGTTTGCCTTTCTTGAACAAACTGTATTTTACTGGTGTTCTCTGCATGTTTCTACATATTTGGTTCTGCTTATGTGCTTCTCACTTGCTTTTATGTGGTGCTGTGTGCGTGAGATTCTGTGCATCTTTTTAGTTGTATTAGGTACACCTGTTAAATATGGTTTGCATTTTCTCGTGCTTAATGGTGTGTTTTCATTCTTGTTTTGCATGGAACACATGTGCTGGCTTTGGCAGATAATTGTTTGGAGCATGTGTTTGTGAGGGAACTCATTTTGTGGGGAGTGAATTGCCGATAAAACCAATTTATACTGGAGTGAATTGTTGGAGTAGTGAACTGACCTGAGAGTTTAGTGTTGGTCCTGAACTGTCAGGGGACCAAAAGTCTGGAGCAAATTGTCATGTAGCCATAACTATTGAGCCTTTTATTCAGCCTCAGCCACGATACAAACTATTAATGGTTCTTGCACCCACCACCTCTACTGATAGACTGTTGCATGGCTCATCCTATCTCTCTGTAAAATGAAACTTTACCACATCCCTCCTGAATCTCCCCCTGCCAGATTCCACTCAAGTCCCCATGATCCGGATTCATCAGTCCTTCAGAATATTTCCTCACAATCTTCCTTGTTCATTCCTTTCAGGAACTTCAGGGTCTCTATCATATCTCCCCTCTCCCTACTGGTCTCCAGTAAGTACATGTTCAGGGCCTCAAGCCTGTCCTCATAGGATCTGTCCTGCTGGCCCTGCATCATTTTGGTTACCCAACGCTGTACCATCTCCAGCCTGTCTTCTTTCTTTTCTTAGGTGGGGGCTCCAGAACTGGGCACAGTATTCCAGATGTGGCTTTACCAGTGATCTATAGAGAGGCAGTATCACCTCCTTCCAAACCCCTCCTGATACACCCCCACATCCTGGTTGCCTTGCTGTAGGCCTTGGTACAATGGCTAGATTGTGTTAGAGATTCACTTATGATGTGTCCAATGTGAAGCCTCTTTCCTCAGTGCTAATGTCCAGCTTAACCCCTCCAATATTCCATCCTGGGGTTTTTGTTCCTTATGTGCATCGTCTTGCACTGCTTGGCACTGAATTTTACCTGCTAAACTTTGGACCACCTCTCTAAGCTTTGCAATCCTTCTGCAGTTCCCTAACCCCATCTTGGCTGTCTACCCTGCCTCACAACTTAGTGTCATCTGAGAAGAAACACATTTTGCCTTGTATTCCTTCTCCTGAGTCACTGACAAACATACTGAAGAGGACCGGCCCCAAGACTGAACCCTGTGGCACCCCCCCGGTGACCTCTCTGTCCCCTGACTTAACCCTGTTTACCACCACCCTCTGCTGTCTCATGCCAGACAGCTTTTCACCCATCTAACTAGATTCTTCACTATTCCAAGATCCTCTGACTTTTTCAGCACACAGTCGAATGCCTCGATGAAGTCAAAGTAAATGAAATCCACTGCTTGTCCCTTGTCCACTGTCCTAGTTACCCAGTCAAAAAACACTATCAGGTTGGTCTGACAAGACCTCCCTGCCACAGGCCCATGCTTCTTACTATCCTGGAGTACATTTCTCTCCCAGTAGTCCACTAGGTCCTCTTTGACTAATATCTCCATTAGTTTGCCTGCTATGGAGGAATGACTATGTAGTGTTCTGGTTGCTGTTTGTTTCCTCTGTTGTGGAGCAGGACTGCCTCTGCTACCCTCCAATCTTTGGAACCACTCCTGACTGTAGGGAGCTATTGAATAGCCCATCCAGTGGTTCAGCCAGTTCCAGTGCTAGTTCCCCGAGCACCCTTTGGTTCATCTCATCTGACCCGGGAGCCTTATCTATTTTCAGTGCTGCAAGCCCCTTTCTGACACTTTCTCCCATAAACACAACCTGCCTAATTTCTGGGATCCCTCTTACAGCAACCTTTATGCTGCTTTCAGGCAAGGGCCCACCATCCTCAACTGTAAACAGTGCAAAAGTAGTAATGTAGAATGGCTGTCTTCTGCTCATCTTCCTCTATTACCCTGCCCCCTCTGTCAGCCTAATAATTCCCCCTTGTGTCTCCTTTTTTCCCTAATGTATCTAAAGAACTGTTTCCCCCTCTTGCCCCCCCCACAATATGTAGTTCTGTGTCTGCTTTTGTGTTCTTTACTGCCTTCTTGGCCTCCCTTCCTCACTCTTAACTGGTATTCAGTCAATTCCTGATTTCCCTGTTGCTCTTTGTATCTAAGGAAAGACCCTTTTTAGCTCTCACTGCCTCCCTGACCTTCATCGAGAACCAGCTTGGTCTCTTATTCCTGTTACTTACTTAGCTGCCTTTAGAATGGCCCTTTTAATTACCCCCACCTCCTCCACCCCTCCTTTTCATCCACTCCCCCAGCTTCCCTCATCTGGTGAAAGTGTGCTCTTCTGAAATCCAGAATCACAGCCTTTGATGAGCGTATACTGGTAGCCAGGGCCAGTCTGAACCATATGGTGTTGTATTCACTAGACCCCAGAGGCACCCCAATCCTCAACTTACCTACAGTTTCTGAATTTGTGAGCACAAGGTCAAGAATGGCACTTTGCCGTGTGGATTCTCTGACCAGCTGCACTAGCAGATGGTTCTGTGGCGTATTTAGCTGGGCCTGACTCCTGGTGCTCCTAGCTGCTGGACTGTCCCAATCTATGTCTGGAAGATTGAGATCCCCCCACCACCTCCCTCTTTGCTGCCCCTTCTGAATCTCTGCCCCTAGTTCCCAATCTCTCTTGTCCCCCTGTCCTGTGTGGTCTGTAGACCACCCCCCATGTGCGGCTTCTTACTCAATGTGGTCATGAGCTGCCCATACAGCGATTCTGTCTCTCCCATCATTTACCTGTTGGACCCCTCCTTCAGTCATCTCTATGTTTTCCTTGATATAAACAGCTACTGCATCCCCTTTTTCTGACCCTTATCTTATCTATGCATAATGAGTACCCCGATATTGCTAAATCCCAGCCATTTTTCCTGGCGGCCCATGTTTTTTGTGATGACTATGAAGTCTAATCCCGCATCTGCCACCATCACCTGGAGCTCAATGCTTTTGTTCCCCAGGCTTCTGGCATTTTGTCATACTGACTTCCAGCATGTGCCTATAACCCTGTCCTCCTTGTGAGCACTCTCTTCTTGTCCTCCCATTCCCCCTTTAATTTCTCGTCCCTTGTTTGTTCAGTGTCTCCTCTCTTTTCCCCCTTCTACCTCTTACTCCCTTTGCAACACTTGCTTTCACTCTCTTGCTCCTTCACCAATGAGATCTACTGCTGGTCAAGCTGCCTTCTTGTTCTGCTTCCCTAAACTTTGGGGCTCTCTCCTCCCTTCCATTCGCTCTGCTCCTTCCCTTCTCACGCTGAAATCTCTCCTCTGTGAATTCACTATTCACTCCAGTTGCTTCTGATATTAGGGTGGACTTCTGTCAGCTGCCTTGTACCCTACTAGCATAGCCCCCTCTCCCCCAGTCTTCAGTCCCTACTCCCTACTCCTTATATTATTGTGTTGTTGCTCACTGTTTAATGTTCTTTTGCTTGTTCCACAATTTACCGTATAGCAATTTTGTTCATGAAGAATGTTCTTGTAATTTGTTTATTTTGTTATACTTATTTTATGTATTCATTATTGTATTGTTTTTGTACAGTATATTTATTCTGCCCCCCCCCACATCAGGAAACGATCTGATACCAGCTTAGCATGTTTTTCCTGGTGAAACTTTTTAAATAAATAAATACATTTTCTAGCAACACATCTGTGGGTATCCCAGAGGCAAACACAACTTTCCTCTCACCTTTACCCCCTCCCACATCAGCAGTACTCTGCCCTTTGGAACTGTGACCCAAGGGTAAGGACCAAATTTAACTGAGGCACCCTTCCCAGGTGGGATCTGATCCAGCCATACCAGCTTTTACTGGACGACTGTGACAATGGTCCTGGTGTTCCTCGGTCCATGTGTCAAGGTGTCGTTTACCTAGACTGACCTCAAGTGCTTCTGAGTATTTCGGGGAATAGCACTTGAGACACAGTTTATCACGTGCTGCTCTCCTGTGAGGGTATGGCTGTCACCCTCCCCAGCAAGTGTGTGGTTGACCACATTGGATCCCACAGTGGGGCAGTGGCCACCCCGTATTGTGGTTTAGTTCCTGTTGCCCGATGGCAATATTAAGACAAATTCCCCAAATTTTGGCATACATAACACTTCCGACTTTCTGCTTTATTACTTTTAGGCTCTGTCAGGGTATTCCTTCTAGGTTCAAAGGGCTGTTGGGTTTAGGACCCACTTGTGTCCCACACATCTCTTTGTTAACAGAACCCCCTTCCCCATGTACCTTCTTATATGTATCAGGGCGGCTGGCTGCATATTGATTGGCCTATTCAGCAGCTTCTGCCACAGTACTAGAATTCTTATCCATTAACCATATTTTAAGATCAGCATGCACGCATTTCAAAAACTGCTCAAAGAGCATCACTTCACAAATTTCTACACCATTTAACTGTCTCCCCAGCAAAGTACTCCATTGCATGCTCAGTTCTTTATAATTCTCCCCTGGCTGCTTTCTTAAGTGCCTAATACTGAGTCTGTGAACCTCAGGGTTTAACTTATATATATTTTTTAAATAGCAGCCTTAATTTTCCATAGTCCCTGCTGTCATCAGGGTTCAAGCATGAAAACACTCGACATGCCTTCCAAGTAAGCAACAGTGTCAGAAGGTGTCTACAGTGCTCCTTTTTTTTTTTAACTCTCTTTATGCACTGCATGGTGGGGAACTCTCTCCGGCTTCCACTCGCACAGAGCTCTAACTATTCCCTGAAGCACTCTCTACTCCTCGATCCCCTCTGACACGGCAGACCCCCCCCCCGGCTCTGACCCCTCCCCCCAGGTAGGGCTGCCCTATCTGCCCAGGGTGCTCTATCTAGAATCCAGTCTGCCAGTTGGGAGGGGTCCCTGGTGCGAGGGGAGAGGTGCTCGGTACTGGAGTGTGGCTCAAGGGTCCATGGTGCCATCGCCTATCCCCACCAGTGGGGGTTTTCCTTAGTTAGTCCCTCCCCAGATGAGGGACATTCAGTGCCGCCCTGCCCATTGCGTGAGCACTCCCGCTTACGCCCAGAAGGCAGCCACCCTATGTCTCCCCCTTGCTTTGGTTCCGATGGCAGTAGTAGTACACCCGGTCTCTACCGGGTGTCGCTAACTGCATGGAACACGTCCCCGCTCCCTCCCAGGAGAGGAGAGCAGTCCTCCGGATGCTCAATTCTCTGTTCCCCTGCTGACCTCCAGCAACCCGGGCTCATTCCCGAACCTGGGTCACCGGCGTGGCGTGAGGTGTGGCGTCCAGTGCCTCAACCCTTAGCACCACCGGGCCGGCTGTCTCCAGTGCTCCTGTGCCAGTTCATATTGCAAATACATTTTCTCAAACAAATTAAGAAAATCATCAGTATCCATATCTTCTGCTAATTTTGGAAACAATTTGGACCCAATCATTGAGCCTTGGCTATGCCAGTCTATCCCATTACCCACCTTGTGCGGCATCTGCCTCTATCAAAGTGTTGCCATCTAGAGTTCATATTCTCTCATCTCGAGCTGGTGTCTGCTTTATTTCTCTCCTTCTTTCGCATTCATGCTGGCTTTCTCCTTCTCTGCCTCTTGCATGGTCTTCTCTTGGAATGTCTCTGTGCCTTGTGCTTGGCTTTCTTTCTGCCTGCCTCTGCCTCTCCCTGTCTTTCTTCTGCCTCTTGCTGCATTAGTTCCTTGTCTGAGTCTAGATTGTCTGCTTTAATTTTTAGCCTGGCAAGTTCTATCTCCCTCAACTTCTGCCTTTCTGCAATGAGAGCTACTTTCAACTCAGCTTGCAAGGGTACCTCAGACTTCTCACTTAAGCCACTGGAATCACCTATGGCTCCTTGGTTGGCTACTTGCAGAGTATGAATCAACTTCGCCCTGTTCAAGCCTTCATGGCATTTGCCTCCCTCCTCGACCAGCTGCTGGAACTCTGGCAACCTCACCACATCATATTTGCCTGGCATTTCTGTCTTTAAACTTTGTAAACTCAGATAGTAAATAAAAAAAAAAGTCAGAAGTGAGAGAAGATAGAGTTGTACTGTTTACTGTTGTATACCTGCTAATACTGCATACATTTTATGACTGTCCCTAGGTACTAGATAGCCAAGCTGTGCTTGTTGAAGTAAGTCTTACTTTCTCATTTTCATTGCTGCCAACATATGTGATGGTCAGAGCACCCCACACAGTCCCTAGTGGGCCTCTTTCTCTCTCAGGCCTTTGCCACTGAGACTGTCTGGATCAGCCATCAATGCCCCCCCCCCCTTAGCAAGGGTGCAGACATTGGTGCTCTGATGACTCTATTCCACCACCGTCTACTCTTTAGACTGTCCATATTGAGGATCTGTGCTCTGGGTAGGGCACACTCCTTTCTCTCTCTCTCTCTCTCTCAGACTTTTATTGTTCACCCCTACATCCAGGTATCCTACCTTCAGACATGTCATCACAATTGTCCAAATATAGCAGAAATACTCAGGTATTTACAGTATTTACACATAGTTAAACAATAGTACACATACAGGCGTACAACACAAAGCTTTCATACTTGTGCAGGTAAATGCTTCTATCTTCGCCACCGGTTACAAGGTCTTGTTACCTCACTGTCCACACTAGTCTCAGTCTCTCTCTTTCTCTCTCTTTCTCTCTCTCTCTCTCTCTCTCTCTCCAGAGATGCAGTCTGGCTGTCTCCCTTTGATCCAGTCCAACAGACACACCAATGAAAAGAGAATAAAAATAACTGGGCTCAAGCATTTATGCCCCTTTCCTCTCTCCCTTGTGCTTTGGTTGAGTGAGGCTATGACATCACTTTCCCATACCCAAATTCATCTGACTGGCTAAAACTGCTTCAGGCCTGGAATTTTGGGTGGTGCCTACCTTGGGATATTATACATCCTCTGTGTCTCAGGGCCCCAAATTCCTCTCAAAGATTATTTAGCATCTGAAAGAATGTGGCCAAATGCAGTAGAGATGGCCTATTTCCAAGCCTTTGTGTACTAGCAACCCAACCCCTTTCAAGAGGCCATTACAGTGACAGTCCACACTACTTAGGAAACCCTGCTAGACTGCTGAGAACCTCCCAAATACTGTAGGTCAGTTTTGTCACATTTGATTAATACATCCTGGCACCCCACTGCTACAGAAGGTACCAGCATTTGATAAAATATTTCAGACTACCAGCAAAAGTTGTCTGGTCATCACAGGCCCCCTATAACTTGGGCACCAGCCTGGACTCACTTCTCTTGCCTTTCCTCTGATGGGTAACATCCCTGTGAGGGGACTCCATCCTTGTTGTCCCCAGTGGTCCTCCACCATCCAAGCATTTATCCTTCTGTTGCTGCATTACCATCTGGGTCAAGGTATGAGTTTATGACATGCAACATGCTCGTACTCTCCTACGCAGTCACTGGGGCACTTCCCATCACAGCTAGAAGGCACTCTGATTGCCAGTCACAGCAGACAGTGGTTCCTTCTGTTCCCATATTCCTCCAACTAGATCCCCATACTAGGGTGGCTATATCATTCAATCCTGGAGGCACAAGTTTGCAAGTATCTGGCCAGCATATATCACTCCCTCAGTCACCTGCTCCACTCTGGTTTGATCCATGTCAGTTGCGTCCAAACTTCTTTTCTGGTAGGCTTATTGGATGAACCTTCTCCATCCTCAAAATAAACTGTGACAACTTCTCCTGACAACTCTCTACCTCTGTTTGTCCAAGGAGAGCCAGATGCATCAGAATTTTCTTGGCCTTCTGCACACTCCCATACATGCATTCTAGTGTGGTCAAACACTCTTCTGCCATGTGTAACCCCCACCTCCCTCCTTATGTGTAGGGGTCCCAATGTTTAAATACAAAGGGAGTGGGGCACAGTACAGAGACCTTCCAGAACATTGCTCGGCAGCTCAAGAAGAATGCAAGGCCTTACCTGGCAGGTAGACTCTCAAGCACAAACAGGCCACCACTGCACTCTCTGCTCAGGCTCGAGTGGAAGTAGGAAAGGGAAGCCTTCTTTAAAGGGAGCAATCAAATTAGTTCATTTAAATAATCCAGCACACACACAGTGTAGAAGGAAATATAAACATTTAATTTGATGGAATTTAAAATTTATAAATAAATAATGGAGCAGCTCCATGGGGCTGAGCGATACGGGCTAGATGGCATACACAAAGGTACTGAAGCACTGGGCAGCCAGAATACTAAAACAGGCCTGGAAGTTATACATCAGGACAGGCTCCACACATAGTTTCATAAGCAGGAAACTAGGCTCATCTTACCCAAAAGGTACCAACCGGAATCCAACCATACCCAGGGAGTGCCTTACTCCCCACCCCAGAATCCAAACCAGAAACCAGGGAGTTTGTGGCATAATTGCCTCACTGCGGCCACCCTGTACACCTTTCTGAAGACCCAAAACAACTAGAGATACCCTTACTCTGAACCGGGGCTGAGCATTAGCAGCGATCTACACAAACAGAATAAGCAAACAGCTGCCTCCTTCAGTTGCATCTTTTCCCGGCATTCCTTTAGGGCCAAACACGGGATCTGCCCCAGACACGGGCATGTCAGGCCTGATAAAAATGAATCCCAGAATGCAGACCACCCAAATTTATCTTGGCAATGTACCATACTAGGAAAATGACCTCCTCGGAGCTGCAACTTCCAAGGGGCCCTGTCGCAGCTCTGCCACCACCGTGACAGCCCCACTGCTATACCTTCCCTTATAATTGGTACCAGATCTCCCAGGCCTTCATATGTCACCAAGTTTTCTTCCCACCTCCTGCACTCCTTCAAATTTTAAGCCACAAGGACCCTGACCCCAATGATATCAACTCCTGCCATTCTCCCCAATGTTGAAACACAAACCCATAGCCCTGATGCTGCCTAGGCTGGCACCTACTGGGTCGGGGGGGATTGAGGCCCTGGCCACACTTGCCCTCAGAACAAGGAAATGCCCAAAGATAAACTAAGCTAAAGGGGAAAAAGGATGGCATAGTAAGCCTGCCCTGAGAGGGGTGGCTTACAGATGGCATCAGCCTTTGAAATTATTAGGGGCCAAATGGTGCACAAAGCTGGACCCCTCAGGTTTTTGCTGAAATGAGACTTATTTTACTAGTTGAAGCACTTACGTATTGTAGCATTGCTGTAGGTTGCTCACTCCAGGTAGTAAAGTCCTCATCCCCTTGGGGGTGTAGGCCTAGTCCCAGGGAACAACCTCAATCTCTGGTACTCTTCATGCTCCCAGGAAGGGCAGGGAATCTTCTCCATCAGCCACCCCACAGCATCCAGTATCACCACAACAGGGGCTCCGTCCAACCCCACAGGGTCCAACAGTTCTTTCAAATCTTTAGTAGTTTTCTCTTGCATAGCTAGCCAATCTGTTGCACACACTTTCCATTCAGCTCCTGTCCCAGGGTCGGAGTCACTATCTGGGGGGTTCCCTTGCTAAAACATTTCCTCTCATCCTCCATTCAGTCTGGGGTCAGGGTACTTGGCTGTGAGTTAGATCCACATACTGGGAACTCATCACAATGACACTAAAAGACCTTCATCGAGCATATCGCATCCATTAGGCCACACCTTTGGAACTCCAAGCAGTCAGCATTAGGACTACATTGAAACTTTTGCTAGCCAGCTGCCACCCACAGTGGCATGCAGCATCTACATGTATATAAACAAAGGTGGCCCCATCACTCTTCCGTTCTTTTCTCACTGTCAATCATCCTCATCAGACCTGGTGAAGGAAACGTTGTCAACCTAGCCATTGCCATTTATTATTTTACCTTATTTGGTGTTTTAATTCATTATCTCTGCATACCTCCAAAGTTCAAAGAGCCAGTCAGGGCTTGGTTTAGGCTCTGCTGTACCTAGTAGTGGATGGTAGGACATGATTGTTATCAGGCCAAGGCTTGTCAACACAGCTGGTCACGGCCCCTTTACAAGGCACCATCGACTCTCACGCTGTGCTGGCGTTGTTTTCAGAAATGATTTGATGCATTCTGCAAAGGTTACTAATGCAGGCCGTTATTTCACCAATGGGGCCTCCTGGTACTCAGCCCCTGTTGTCTGGTTCCACTAGCACGCCACATATTCCTCCCTCTTAGCCACCGTTGGTGTCACTGGTCAATTCTGCATACTGACAATGACGAATTGGAATATAATCCTGACCTCATGGACTTAGGGGAGGATTTAGAGGAGGACTGTAAGAGAGAATAATTTCTGGCACCTCACTCTAGTTCTACTCTGTCATCCTGTAGCAAGGACTCGGTGGTTTATACCCCAAGATCTCCGCTTGAGGATTCATCTTTCCAAGCCATAATGCAGCAGATTCAGTTTGCCATGGGCTTTGCTCTGGAAGAGGAAAATTCCACAAAAATGAATCTTCGTGGAATTTTTGGAGGTACCATGTTCCCTCTCCATTATAATTCCACCTATATATCCTGCATAGAGGATGCTACCTTTGCTGCATGGTACAGACCAAACTCACTGCCTGCAGTTCCTAGAAAGGCTGAATAGCAGCATCCTGCACCATCTGCTAAGCCTTATTAGGCTAACCAGCCAGAAACTGACTCTATGGTAATCATGGCTGCCCATGATAGGTCTAGGGTCCCTAGACATATGAGTATTTTTGCCTTGTCATAAAGAATCTAGGAGTCTGGATGTGATGGGAGACCATACTTATGCTTCTGCATCAGTGGGCCTTAGGTTTGCAAACTAACTGGCCGACATGATAAAATATCGGAACAGCTTGTGGAAAGCTAATTGTACTGCTGCTCAGGCTTTACCTGATGGCTCTGCCAAGAATGATCTACTTAAAACATTATCTACTAGTGCTGAGGTCGGCAAACATTTGCTGCGCTCAGTTTATGATGTCTCTGTTACTTCTGCCAAGGCTGCTGCTGCTGACATTTCCATGAGAAGATACTCTTAGCTTAGAGTTGCTGGCTTTGCCAATGATGTGCAGTGGGCAGCTTTGAAAGCCCCTTTTAAAGGGACAAAACTGTTTGGCTATGATGCTGAAGAGGCCCTACATGGCTTTCAAACTGCAAAAACGATTCTAAGGTCTGTAAAGTCCCTGTATCCCACTCCTGCTAGAGGTCTTGGTCAGGGCTGCATTCATCTGCCTGCTGCCCAAGGTAGCCATACCTACTGTCAGGAGGGCCCTAGTAGAAAGTGTGGCCCCTTTCTGGGTCCCCCTCGGTGCCCACAGAAAAGCACCCAATGAAAGCGGTTCCGGTGGTCCTGCTGACTCTGGTTCCACCTGACACTCTTGCATCTCCCCCCCATTTCAGATTTTGCCTCCAGGGGTGAGTGTGGGGGGTAGGATCTTACTGCATTTGAAACAATGGTGGGAGATTATTATGGGCGAGTGGGATCTGGAGATAGTTGTAAGGAAGCATGCTCTGGATCTGTTACAAATCCCTCCAGATCATCCTCCACCTCCTTCCTTTTATTCTCTGGGCCATTTTTCCCTTTTGAAGGAAGAAGTCCAGTCTTTGTTCCAAAAACATGCCATAGAACTGGTTCCTCCTCAAGACAGAAACAGAAGGTTCTACTCCAGATACTTCCTAGTCCTGAAATGAACAGGGGATCTACATCCTGTGTTGGAACTCAGGGATATCAACCTGTACATCAAATACAAAATGTTTCACATGGTGTCCCTGCAAGCCTTGATCCCACTACTGCAAATGGAGAACTGCTCTGTTCTCTGGACAGATGCATATCTTCATGTAAAGAGCAGGAAATCCCACAGATAATACTTCCACTTAATGCTGGAAGGAAACCCCATCAGATCAGAGTACTGATTGCCCTTTGGCTTCTCTTCTGTACAACAGGCCCTTATCAAATGCTTGGCAGTAGTTGCAGCAGACCTTCATAGGCTAGGCCTGTATGTGTTCCCCTCTCTGGATGACTGACTCCTGAAGGTCAGCTCTAGGGAAGCCCTGCTACATACCCTGTCATGGACACGTCAGTAGTTTGAAGACTTGGGGTTCACAGTGAATGTGCCGAAGTCTATGTTTACTCCATGCCAAAGGCTGCAATACATTGGGGTGATCTAGACACAAAGAAGGGATGTGCTCTCCTGCCACAGGACAGGGCAGACAATCTGATTACCCAAGCACACTTGGTAAACAGGAACCATTATGTCTCTGAGAGAACACTACTATGTCTTCTGGGTCTCATGGCTGCAGCCATAGTAACTGTGCCACTGGCACATTGTCATATGAGGATCCCTCAGTGGACACTCAAGGTCCAGTGGGATCAGTTGATGGACGAGCTGGGAAAAATGGTTCTTGTCACATCTCCTCTTTGCAGAGCATTGTTATTATGGATGGATCACGAAAACCTATTGAAGGGTGTTCCATTCCTTGTACCAGCTCCTGTTCAGATTCTCACCACAGCTGTCTTAAGCTCTGGCTAGGGTGTGCATATTGGCCCTTACTAGACACAGGGATCATGAACCAAGGTGGAGACCGACCTACATATGAATGTCCTGGAAATGAGGGCTGTCCTGTACAGCCTCTGGGTCTTTCAGAATCATTTCTGCCCTGGTCCTCTGCTTATCCAGATGGACATCAGTGGGATGCATTGCATCAACAAACATGGGGGCACTCACTTCTATCTATTATGCAGGAAAGCAGTGAGAGTATGCTAGTGGCTCTGTCTCTTGGCCTTCAGTTATTGGCTGTGTATCTCCCAGGTCTTCAGAGCATCTTAGCAGACAGGCAAAACAGGTCCCACTTGATTGTTCATAAATGGTAACTGTTGACCTCCATAGTAAATGACCTCTTCACAAGATGGTGTCATCCAGTCAGCCTGACAGTATGTAACCTCATGGAGACCATACTAAAGGAGGGACAGGTGAAGTACATGGAGGAGAATGGTCTGCAGGATGATAGACAGGATGGGTTTGTGGCAGGCAGATCGTGTCAAATAAACCTGATCTAGTTTTTTGATTGGGTTACGAGGGCAGTGAACAAAAGCCAGGCAGTGGACGTCATATACCTGGACTTTAGTAAGGACTTCGATTCGGAGCCACACAAAAAGTTGATAATGAAACTGAGGGACCAAGGGGTGGGGGAGAATATTGTAAGATGGATTGAAAATTGTTTGAGGGGCAGAACCCAAAGTGTAGTGGTTGGGGGCAAGTTCTCCAGCACCAGGGAGGTCACCAGTGGGTCCCACAGGGATCGGTGTTGGGGCTAGTGTTGTTCAATGACTTCATAAGTGACATCCAGGAAGGCATTAAAGGAAAAATATGCCTGTTTGCGGACGACACCAAACTGGGTGGGAAGGTGGACACCAAGGAGAGGATACAGGACCTGAGGGAGGACCTTACCAGA
Organism: Neoceratodus forsteri; assembly: GCA_016271365.2. NCBI lineage: Eukaryota > Metazoa > Chordata > Ceratodontiformes > Ceratodontidae > Neoceratodus > Neoceratodus forsteri. The sequence goes on along the minus strand of CM057459.1, from coordinate 430,274,999 downwards.
CTACAGAGATGGTCAGGAATCTGCCAGCTTGGTTTCAATGCTAAAAAGTGCAAAGTGATGCACATAGGGGCCAAGAACCCTAAGGCAAAGTATTACATAGGAGATGTTCAGGTAAATGCTTCCAAAGAGGAAAGGGATCTAGGAATGGTGATTACAAGTGACCTGAAACACACCTCCCAGTGTAAGAAGGCAGTGGTGAAAGCTAACAGGATGCTGGGGTGTATTGAAAGAGGATTCAGTAGCAGGCAGAGCAAGGTCATTTTACCACTGTACAGGTCATTGGTGAGATCACATTTAGAACATGGGGTGAGGTACTGGCATCCATACCTTAAGAAGGAAATAAGCATGCTGGAAGGGGTCCAGAAGACAGCAACCAGGATGACAGAGGGGCTATGATAGGCTAGGATAGGTCCTATAAGGAGAGGCTGGGAGCCCTGGGGATGTACTCCCTGGAGGAGAGGAGGCAGAGGTACGATATGATACAGACCTTCAAGTACATGAAGAGTATTAACAGAGTGCAAAAAGGAGGGTCTCTTTAAAATGAATGAAAACAACACCACGTGGGGGCACAGCCTAAAACTGATGGGGGGGGGAGATTCAGAAGGGATGTACGGAAACATTTGTATATGGAGAAGGTGGTGACCACTTGGAGTGAGCTGCCAGAGGAGGTGGTATCAGAAAAGACGGTGGGAGCATTCAAGAGAGCCTGGGACAAACACAAAGGTAACCCTTGGGATCAAAGAAAGGGGGAAGGGGTAGAGGGAGGGGTGGTTGGGGGGGGCAGGGTCAGTGGTGTAAGTTTAAGAACAGATCCTGCATCACGAGCAGACTTGATAGACCAGGTGGTCTTCTGCTGGCTCTTTTCGTATGTTCGCATGTTCAAATCCAGATCTTGACCTTTTGCTTCACCACACAATGAAAAACTGCTGCATTTATGCTCATTCACTCCAGGGCCTAGAGTTTTTTGGTTAGAAGCATTGTCCCTCTCTTGGAAAAGGAAAGTCCTACAGGCATTTCCACCTTTTCTTCATCAGTGACATTGCAGATGGGATCATGGGTACAATCTGCCTGTTTGTAGATGACATGAAGCTCTGTGGGAGGGTGGACATAGAGAAGGGGAGACAGGAATGAAGGGAAGAACTGGCTAGGTTAGAAAAGTGGTCTGGCATTTGGCAACTGGGATTCAATGCTAAAAAGTGCAAAGTTATGCACTTAGGGGCAAGGAACCCTGAGACCTGAGTGGTGTACAGGTCATCAAGTCTGAGGAATTAAAGGACCTGGGGGTTATCTTCAAGAATGATCCAAAACACTCGGCACATTGCAGGAGAGCTGTGGAAAAAGCAAATCAGATGCTGTGCTGCATGGCTAGGGGGATTACCAGCAGGAAGACAGAGGTCATACTGCTGCTGTACAGGTCACTGGTAAGACTGCACCTAGAGTACAGTGCTCAGTATTGGTGCTGTTATCTTAAGAAGGATGTCTACTTGTTGGAGACAGTTCAGAGAAGGGAAATCAGGATAATCCAGGGCAAACAGGACAACACCTACGAGGAGAGGCTCAAGGGGCTTCACCTGTATTCCCTGGCGGACAGAAGGGAGAAATGGCATATGACTGAGACCTTCAGATACCTTAATAGTTTCAATAGGCTGAATACAGAGAGCCTCTTCAGTTTCAGTGGGAACAAGTCCACTTGGTGGCATAGCTTAAAGCTGGTGGGAGGGAAAATCCAGGAGGAAGATGAGGAGGCACGTTTTCACTTAGAGAGTGGTGGTTAAGTGGAATGAGTTGCCCGAGGAGGTGGTCTCCCTGAAAACAGTGGATAGTTTCAAGAGAGGATGGAACATAATAAAGGGGAAAGTTGTTGGGGAGAGGGGGAGCTGAGGGAAGTCAGGGGGCTTATGGGGAGGGGGCAGGTCCCACTGTAGACTCAGGAGACCTGCACAATCAAGCAGACAAGACAAACTATAGGGCTTTCATCTGCTGGCATCTTCATATGTTCATATGTATGTTCATTCCTCTAGTACATAGGGTTCTGCTCAAGCTGTGGGTAGAATGTCAGTTTCATCCTCATTGCTCTGTTATGGCCTTGCCAGATATGGTTTCCTCTCCTTTCACATCTGGCAATGGAACCTCCTGCCCCTCTACTTTTGTGTCCAGGTCTGTTGTCATTGGACAAGGGGCCATGGGTCCATCCAGATCTGAAATGCCTACATTTGTGTGCATGTCTCCTGAAGACATAGCTATTGCATATTTTGGGGTATCTCCTAAAGTTTCTGATGTCCTGGTTCTGGCTAGGAAGCCTTCTACCAGATATACTTATTCCCTGAAATGGAAATGTTTCATTTTGTAGGCTGCTTCACAGAATTTGGACCCTTTTACATGTCTTGTGAAAGCTGTGTTGGAATACTTGCTTTCCTTGTCTGACTATGGCCTACAATATTCCTCAGTTAAAGTGCACTTGTCTGCTATATATAGAATAATGCATGGGGTTGTGCGCATTATGAAAGTGTAATGCACACCCAAGGTGTGCAATGCTACATAAACCCCGAGAGAGAGAGAAGCTTGAGGGGTTTATAAAAACATCCCACACCAAGGGTGTGCATTAAATTCGAGTATGCACACCACCACATGCTTTATTTTTTATAATTACTGGCCATCAGTTTTTCCATTGTCCCCCCACCAAACAAAAATAAGCAGTGGTGGCCTGGCAATGTCCCCAGAGAAAAATATGCTTATATGGCTTACTAGAAAGAGAATTTTATTTATTTATTACACACAAGATCGTTTAGGCAGGGCCTATTTTCAAAGGGTCTATGGTCATATACAACAGCTTAGCATCACTAAAATATATTACATATTTACAGTTGAAATTGACAGAAGTACAGCATATGCAGTACATAGGAAATATTTTGCATACATTGAGATGAACTACAATGAACTATGATTAAAACAGGCAAGATAAAACATAGGAGAACAAGATGCAAGTGGGTAGTAACAGAACACAAATGGAGGAGGAAGAAAGCATAGCAGGGGTCAGGGGAGGTTCAGGGATGTAGCAGACTGGTCTGCGATAGCAGCCACATGGGTTTGGAGGGGTGAGAGAGGCTAGAAACTGGGACTTAAAGTTGGTTAGAGAGCCAGTGACTTTGAATGATGGGGTAAGGGAATTCCATTTGGGAAACTGAAAGAGAAGCAGTCCTGACCCAGAGAGAATTTCCTACATGGGAGCACCATGGAGTTATGTTTTACACCTTTAGTTGGGTACCTGGAGGCCACAGGACCCCTGGGGACAGTAATCCAAGCAAGGCTTTTTTACCATTGACTAGGGTAATATAGTGCAGTCAGGAATCAAGGTTAAGCCAACCTAGGTTGTTATACAGGGTGCACTTATGGAAGTCCCATTTTAGGTTGAGTGCATAGTGGCAGGCCCTATTCATCAAGCCTTTGACACTGTCGAGCTCTCTGTCACAGGCAGCACCATAGATCACAAGGCCATAATCTATGAGACTGAGGATGTAGTATCTGACAAGTTGTTGCTTAATTTCAGGGAGGAATGCATTTCTGTGCTTATAGAGTAGGCCGAGTCTGGAGTTGGCAGCTTCAGTTAGCGTGCCCACATAAGTCGAGTAGGTTAAGCCTGAGTCAAATATCCCCAGGGACTTGAAAGCGGCAGCTTGTTCATTTGGGACACCTGAGGCAGAGGTAATGACTAAGTCAGGTGGGGAAGGGGGTTTACATCTGGTGTAGAAAAAGATGGATTTGATTTTCTTTGTATTTGGGATGAGGAAGTTGTTTGAGAACCATTCACAGATAGCAGAGCAGCCGGTTTGGAAGCTGTACTGAATATAGTCTGAGTTGCCATGTGTTGCAGTGATGACTTTGTCATCAGCATATAGGAGAAGTTTTATGGAGTTGCAAGCTTTCAGAAGTTCATTGACAAAGAGTCTGAACAGAAGAAGACCAAGGACTGATCCTTGGAGGACCCCCACTGTCACAGGTCTGTAGTCTGAGACGGACTTTCGGCATTTTACTGTGTGAATTCTATCCATAAGATATTTTTTTAGCTAGTCCTTGGTTTCCACTGAGAGGCCTAGATTATTTAATTTGTGGCAGAGTACAGCATGATTGACAAGGTCGAACACCTTGGTGAGGTCAATGAAGATGGAGCCAGCACACTCACCTTTGTCCAGGGCACAGTGATAACACTAATATGGCAGTTAAGGTACTGTGGTTCTCGTAGAAACCATGCTGTTCACATGATTGTAGGTCAGATTGGCTCAGGTACTGGGTAAGCTGGCTGTTAATTTTTTTAAGTGTGTTGTGGGGGGACAAAATTGAAATGGGACAGTAGTTAGTGGGTAGATCTTGGGCATCCCCCTTGTGGACAGGGGCAACATGTGCCATTTTCCAGATTTTAGGCACTTGCCCAGTTGAGAGTGATAAGTTAAAGATGAGTTGAAGGGGATGAGTAACCTCATGTTTGGCAGATTTGAGGAATTTCATGTCAATGTTGTCAGCCCCTATATGAGTTGATATTTTTGTGTGGGCAAGATATTTGTATGTATCTGTCCAGGTTAATCTTCTAAGGTAGAACTTGGGGTGCAAACTATTTGTAAGGGTGATATGGGATTCCACAGGGTGACTGGGGATGCTGGAGTGTAGGCAGAGAGGGCACTAAATGTATTATTAAAGGTATTTGCTATATTCATGTCACCTTCAATTAAGGACTCACCAATTAGGATGGAGTGAGGAAGAGGTATATGAGAGTTTCCTAGAATGTCTTTAATTCCATTCCAAAGGGATTTAGGTGTGTTGAGGAAGGCATACTGCTTGTTTTTGTGATAATTAGCCTTGGCTGTTTTGACTTAACTCAGAGTTAATGGCTTGATGAGGTTTTTTACTTATATTTCGTGGTGGTCTCTTGGGAGAGTACCTGTGCCCTCTTTTAACAGATGAATACAGATATTTTTTTGTTAGTGGAGTTCCGTCGGGAAAGTATGTGCATCCAGTTTTACAGTTTAATTTCAATTTTCAGTCTGAGTGGTTCTGTGAAGGTCCAACATAGGTACCAGTGCACACACACAAGAAAATACAAAGAAGCCAGTTGATATTTCAATTCCTTTGATAGGTGAATAAATAGCTTCAAGCATGCATTGCAAACAGTCGCAACCTTGATAGACTTAAACTTGGTGATGCTGTCCCCTAGCACCTCGACTCTCGTGAGTCTTCATTGGTGGTCAAATGGGACCTCTGTTGCGCATGCACATGCGTGTGGAACTGACAGGATAAAAACAGTGCTGTGGGAAGAGTGTACTGAGAAAGCAGAGTGCTTTACGGAAGCAGAGGGGACTGTGATGCAACTCCTAAATTGCTCTTCGGTCAGAAAACTCTGAGTCCTTTTTTGATCGAAAGTTGTCTGCAGGGCTGTGCCCATTGCAGCCGTAACAACGTTTTTCCATGATAAGAAATGTAAATGACAACTCACAGCAGGCTCAGAGGGAGCCAACATCAGTTTCTCAAGCACAAAGTTCAAGTCCCAAGGCAGGATTGGTCTACAGATAGGAGGTTTTATATGAAGAATACCTTTGTAAACGTTATCGGACACCTCCAATTGGGCAATCATATGACTATCAGTAGGGGCATGGAAAGCAGATATAATAACTGGCCATCAATTTTTTTCAATGGTGATGACCAGTTATTATTTGCTGTAATAACCAGCTGGTTATTATGGCAAACATGCGCTCTCTGCAGAACAGCTGCGTTCGAGACTGTCACTCTCTTGAGCACAGCACAAAGTAACTGAAATCGAAGCTTTCAAAACAAAAGCTGTCTGAGAAATCCCCCAGCAGCCACACTAAACTGCAGCCACACAGCCACAGCAACCACAGTAAACAAAAAGCCACACACGGAAACATAAAAATATAGCAATAAAAGCTCCTGCTATCATGGCACTGACACCTGCCACCCTCGACACATGCTGACTTTCTGTATCTTGAGTGTGGCACTTTTATGATGGCCTCTTTCATTTTCATACAGCGAGCCTGACTCAGCCAGCAGCTTGTTCCTGCTTGCTAAATTACCCTTGTTCCTCGACTCCCCCCTCACCACCCAAAAACAAACAAAAAAATGACACTAACCTGCAAGGGGACCTTCACAGAACCTACCGTTTCCACAGTGACCACCACTGCGATGCAACAGGTTCGGGTTGGTGCAGCACTGTGTAATAGAAGGTGGCTAACCTCCACACAGAAAACTCCAATACAGATACCAGTGTGCACATACACAAGAAAGTACAAAGAAGCCAGTAGATATTTCAATAATAATAATCCAGACCAGCAACAGGGGCTTGCACTCCTAGTAAGCTGTTCCAAAAAATATACCTCACAAGTCAAGTGAAAACATGCAAAACTTCATTCACACTTACACTTACAAGTTGTAAAGAGGGATAACAACTTTTAGTTTTCTACTGGTGATGCCTTTCCCTATACATCCTAGTGTCCCCAGCCATCTTTACTGCATTCTCACATTGCCTACCTACCTTAAAGTCATCTAATATGATTACCCTCAGGTCCCTTTCCATTTTTGTTGTTGTTAGTACCTCCCCCCCCCCGTATGTACTCTTCCCCAGGGTTTTTGTTTCCCAGGTGCATTACTTTGCACTTTTTTACATTGAATCTAAGCTGCCATATTTTTGACCATTCCTCCAACCTTGCCAAGTCCCTTCTCATCTTTTCCAACCCCCCTTGTGTATCAACCCTGCTGCAGATCTTTGTGTCATCTACAAAGAGGTATACCTTTCCTTCCAGCTCCTCTGCAATGTCTCCTATAAAGACATTAAAGAGGACTGGTCCCAGTACTGAGCCCTGTGGTACCCCACTAGTGACCCCCCTTTCTTCAGAGTGTACTCCGTTTACTATTACCCTCTGTGTCCTGTTGTCCAGTCAGTTTGTTACCCAGTAGTAGAGACAAACATAATCATAATTAGTGTCTTTATGGAACTGATAAAAGTTAAACTGGGACATCATGGTGGGGATTTAGACAGTTTCTTTATTAGTTCCCAGCGATGTGCAAACTACCTGCCTATGTCATCGAGAAGCTCTTTTGATTCATCAGCCAGAAGTTAATATAAGAAAAGGGGGATTCAACACTACTTGTTAAGGAAGCTGTAAACCTTACAAGATGGAATATATTGTATTTGAATCCCCGCAGAGAGACAATCATAGAGTGAAATATAAATGCACATATGAATATAAAAAATATGTATAAGATACATTGCTGAAACTTTTTGAATATCTATTTGTCTTCGGGGAATAAATACATGGGCATTTTAATATTGTGCTGAATGTATTTGGCAGTCTGCGTGTTTTTAAATGTTATTGAAGCTAATTGCAGAGTCTTGTTTTTTTAATACTGAGCAGCTGTTATGACATCATTATTTAACTATTTAAACAGCACTAATGATGAGATAGTTACCCTTGACAAAATGCTGTATTAGAGCATGAAACACTGTTGTTTTTTTCTGGCTGTAGGACACTTTTTATGTCTAGCTTTACAACTTGAAAGTGTGAATAAAAGTTTTGTATTTTTTCACTTGACTTGTGAGGTATATTTTTTAGGCCAGCTTACTAGGAGTGCGAGCCCCTGTTGCTGGTGTGGATTATTGTTTCTTGGTTTGTGCACCCACCTAGCCTGATTTTTGTGTCCTCCCAACTGGCCTATGGATAGAGGGTGTCACTACCTTACTATGCCTCCAGGTTGCTATAGATGTTTCAGTGGCTCCTGGGTTTGGTTTCTCCTTCACCAATGAGGGAGGGTCATATCCTGATAGAAGGAATAGCATGGTGCCTCCACCCAGAAAAAGATTTACAGTACGTGGGCCCGGTGACTGGTCAGTATAACCCCTGGAATGCTGTACATGCCCACCTCTCCACTGTGGTCACCCCTCCCACTAACTCCAACAAATACCAAGTGGTTTCCCCAGCCATCATGCACTGGTTCATTGTAGACAACAATGAACAAAGGACTCAACAAAAACACAACCTTATTTAGGGAAAAATCCTAAGGAGGAAAAAGGGTTAAATAACAATGTGCAAAACAAATATGGCTGATCTTCTGGAGCCCTATACTGGCCCAGCCCATAACATACTGTGCAACAGTGGCCACTGTTACACAGCCCATAACATACTGTGTAACAGTGGCCACTGTTACATACCGTTAGCAAGCATGGCCAAAATAACTGTTGCCTGGGCTGTCACTAACAAGGCCCTTCAAGGCACAGCTCTAGCACTCCACCCACTGGTGTGATCCTGCCCTCCTGTACTGGGGCCGCTACCTTCTCTGCCTGGTACAAGTATTTCCCTGTTTACATATGTTAGAGAACTCCCTGACAGGTTACTGAGTACCTAGTGCTGAATGGATGCAGGTCCTTTGATCACTGCTGCTGGATGGATGGCGGTGGTGCGGTTTAAATTAACAGTGAGCAACTGCTCAAATAGAACCCCCAATTCCACATGCTATGCAGTTGCTAAAATGGTAGACTGGACCTCGGAAAGGAGGTAATTGTACTTCCCTGACCTGTTGGCCAAATGGAAAGGCACATTTTCTAAATAGCAGTTCACTTCCCCCAGTTGCAGAGACAAACTCAGATCCTACACACAGTTCCAGCATCTGGTGGATCCTCCCTCACAATTCAGGGCTTGGGGTCTCCATTCACAGTGGTCACACTCAGCCAATCATACTGTTTCTCTGTTTTCCCACTTCCCTTGCTCTCTGGCATCCACTTGACTGCCTCCATCTAGAGCTTTGGCTGGCCTCCGTCGAAACAACCACTACGTGGCTGCAGTGACGCAAACCTCAAGGCCTCTGCACCCTCAAGGTGGTGGCAATCTGACACCTGGCTCTGCTGCCCACTTAAAACACCTGAGCAGGGTACAGGCAGGTGTTTTACACTAGCGAACCCCACAGCAGCCTTGCTGCAGCTCTTTCTCTGTCTCTTGCTATGCTGGCACCTCACAGTGTCAACCTACGTGTTCGCTAGCATGAGAATGCCTCTGTTATCTCACTCCAAGAAGTCAGCTTTTACTCAGTTTGTCATTGCAGATGCACAGCCTTTCACAGTTCAGCTTTAACTCTCCTGGACAGCAGCCCATCTTCGCTAAAATCTCTCATAGATCTGCCCAAGTCACAGCGCAGCTCCTGCTCTTCTCTCAGGAAAAAAACCCAGCTCCCACTGGTCCACAACTGTTGTCAATCAGACCAGACAGTTCTGGAGGTCCACTTCCTGACAGCTGATTGACTGACAAAAAGGCAACTGAATTAATCAGTCCTCCAGCATCCGATGAGCCTCTGCAGCTCCTAGTCCAGACTCTGCAACCTGACTGGCTGCAGGAAGGGGTTTGAGGTTGACAACATGACGGTATCTTTGCTGGTGAGGGGCACTGGCTCCATGTATCTATTTTTAAATGGGTTCCCACCCTTAAACATTATTTGGTTGCCCTAGTTCAGCTAGCATGGTTGTGCTCTTGTGGCTGTGTCTAGTCAGGTCAGATCAGGACATTGATCGGTGATTCTCCAGTTCGATCATCCCGGGTCGTGGCTGAAAATGGTCCTTCATATCAGCTCACTTACCTGGTTAATAAAGACATCAATAAATATGTAAGTAAATAAATAAATAAATAAAATCATGAACACGAATACTCATGTCTCTAATGGCACAGGAGGCGCTGAAGAAAATCCATCTCCTCTCCTGGGCAGCTCTCTTCTAGTCCCTCACCACAGCAGAAAAGTCTTCGGGTGTTGGAGAGAACGTGACAAGGCAGCAACAGTGTTACTGGGCTTGGGGAGCTAAAAGTAAGCTTTACACCTTTGGGGGAGAAACAACTACACATTTAAAAAGTTTCTGGATATACAGGTGTAACCGCTACCTGGTCTGCCGTTTGTTTCTGGGAGGAATAGGTCACTCGGCACAAAGGCTAGGTTTGGCTACTCTGCACAGGGGCACCCAAGTAACTCTGAACACAGGAAGCAATAACTGTAATGTCCAGTACCAGAAGTGGGATTCTAAAGTGTGGCTTTTTATTCACATCCAAACAGAATAAACAAAGCATAGATGGACCCCCACAGGGCTACACTCCTGGTTATGCAGATTAAAAGAGACTAGACCACTTCCTCAACACTTTAGCCCTCAGGCTCTGAACCCACTGGGCACACAGCCTGGACTTGCACGCTGCTTTGGGTTACACAGCCCGAACTTGTACACTGTTCTGGGTTTTCCCTGGCTCGGCTCCCTTGCCAGCCACTTGGACACCTTCCATACTTCATGGAAACATTTTCTGGTGGCTCCCTAAACCACCTAAGAGCACCTCGGCTCCATCAGGGAATCTTCCTTTCAATCCCACGTCTGGGTACTGTCCTCAGGCACTGGCCAAGTACCTGAGAGAAAGCAAAATGTGTCTCAGAGCAAATCCGTAGAGGTGAATTTGGATACTTCTGATGGGGGGGTCTCCCACCTCTCGCTCCCACAATTCATACCCGGCCATTTCTCTGGACAGTAAACACCTCATCCTGTAAAGCTTTGCAATGCAGATTCTTGCTAAATGTATTTCACATTCCATCTACTTGTCTTGCTTCCCATTTGTGTTGGACTTGAACATACTTTTAAGTGGCATTGTCCATTACTCTAGACCCCCCACTGAGTTAAGCAGTCCAATCCCCACTTTCCAATTGCACTTGGCTGTCTTGTCCTGAGCCCATAGTAACAGTCCCTTTAGTTTCCTTCTGTTCAGGTGAAAAACACTTGGCCCTTTTTCAGAGTGAACTCACCCTTTGGTTGCAGGTGACCCATAGGCATTTCCTCCACAAGGAATTTCTCTTTCAGAGCTTCTGGTGCCTCAGCACAACTTGAACAGGCAGCTTCTTTCCCTTAGCTGGACCCAGGGGAGTTGCCCCTGGAAAACAGGCAAAAACCCTCCCCCCATCCCCTCAGGGATGGGGCTACTGAACCATTGATAGCGGTCTCCACCACTTCAATTACCAGTTCCTGTGTTCCTCTTCAGGTGGAAACACACACCTTACCAAAAGTAGCTCTGTAACAGAGCTTAAAGCTCTGAGAGCCTGCACACACTCTGCTGCACTACAGTCTCTCACTCAGACTGCACACAGACTGGCTTCAAATTTCCCAGCGTTCTACTCTAACCTCCAACTGCTACATTCCAGTGTGGCTTATGCAGCTGCGACAGTTCTAAAATGATGTCATCCCTCAGTCTCAGCTGAGACTGAGAACAGAGTGAGACAGTGTGAAATCCATTTAACTGGAGTTTCACGAGCTGCCTTCCCTGCCTACCACTAGGTCTTACTGGGATTCTAGTAACCCCGGGTAACGGGGGTTACACAGGCATGGACTCCTGCCTGAGTCTAGATTGGAACAAAACCTGAGTTCAGTTACACTGGACTAGTTGGAAGCAGAAGATGACTAACTAATGTGTCAAAATGAATACTTTGGTGGGTCAAATTCAGAAACAGGCACTGAGGAGTGACTGTAGAAAGTACAACTGCTTAAACAGAAATCCTCTTTCTCTAGATCTAGGAGTGACTATCATGCGAGGAGAGGTATTCTGTATTGTACAGAGCACTAAACCTTCATCTATTGTAAATTTTATCTGTTTCCTTGTCAAAAGTCAACTCCGTTCCTGTAGTTATTGAGGATATAAACTTTCGTATTAGTTTATTTTTACTGTTGGTACTAGACCTCTGTAACGGAAGTAGGTGGCCCCATTTTCTGATTGTTGAAACTTTACTTGCTCCTGGGAGCTGCATTAGCAGAAAGAGCATGATATTCTCTTTTCTGTACATAGAGGATTGTATATGAGCAACCATACACAACAAGACTGTGTTTCAATTGAGAGGTTTCCATGGTAACAAGAAACTTTGACAGCGCAGCTCAGGAAGGTCTGTTGTTACTGTGATGTGAGATTCAATCAGCCTTGTATATATTGTCAGTTGCTGGTACCTAATCTTTATAGTGTATGGGCAACCATTAGTACAAGTCTGTGTCCAGCACATATAAAAAGGTCCCCCTGCTCTGCTAATGCCCTTACTGTAGCAGTTCTTTCAGGCACTGCTCACTTCTGGGGCCAGATCTCTCTCATTACCACAGCTGCTCAATCAGGTGCTCTTCCACTAACTTACTGTTCATTATGGCTGTCACTACTGCAGCCCAACTGTTCGCCACACAACTGCCCAAAAACCACGGCTTTCACAATCGCAAGTGCTGTTTTATTTGTATGAGTATTAGAGATCAGAGCTGTGGTTTGAATGAGGCGGCTGTGTGAAGACATTCTTTGTTATTATGCTGCAGTAATGATGTCCTTAGTGCAGTACAACAACATCAAGATGTCACTGTTGCAGCACAAGTAGGAAATTCTAGGCATGGATTTCTGTCTGCAATTGCGTTCAACCATATCTTATAGTATGATTGTCTGCTGACTTATAGTCTAAGAAAACAAGTAACAGAAAAGGTGTGAAATATTTTGTTTTCATTTTTGGCCAGGAAAGGCAAACTGAGCTGTGATAGTTCATTTTCAGGTGCATCCTAGGGGATGGGTTACATGGACTTGTTTTATTGACATGACATGGGGAACTCCCCTGTTCTTCTCCTGTTAGACTAAGGTTGACAGTCGGAAGAAAAGCAAGATGTAAAGAAAAGAGGGTATGTGTGTTTAAAACTTTCATTTTTCCAATTTTGTATACCTCTGCTATGTTCTCCCTTCACCAGTCCAGTTGGAAACCACATTATACAGTATTTTTATTCAAATGGATTGAGGTAGCCGCCTCAACCCCATAAAATGGAATGTGACCTATTTACCGATTGCACATGGTGGCTCAAACATGGTGCTCCTTCTAGCCTTTTTCACAGTATTTTTCTCCATGCCAACTTTGCCTCAGTCCTTTTCTTTGGTCAATAAATTATGGGTGCCCTGGTCATCTCAGAAATGTAATTCATTATTGCCCCTGTTACAAGCTAATAAGATGTTACTGACGCCATCTCAGTTTTCCCACCTGAATATTTAAAAGATACTGTTCAGAAAATACACATATGGAAATTAGCTGTACACAACCGTTGAATGAATCCAGGAAGGATTTGTATCAGTAAATTTTGTGGTCAGCATTACCTTTGGGATCTCATTTCCCCATTTGTGCAGAAGATCAGACCACAGAGACTTGCAAGCAGCTAACAGCTCCCACATTCCTATTCTGATGTGGCACATGGTCTGGCTAAGCTGCTAACTGAGCATCAGAGTAAGGGGCAGTAGTAAGCATAAGTCTTTGGAGGAGCACTGCTGCCCTAGAGAATCTTGTCTGCAGCAAACAGAAATCGTATCACACCTATACCTACCTGGATTGCTCATTTTTTCAGTCCTTTTGTGATTTGGTGGCCTTAGCCTATAAGGTGTTAGTTCCTGTACTCTTTCCTCAGGAATGGAAAAACTATGCTCCAAGCAGTTTGAGAGTACTATTTGACTGCATTAAGTATATTTGGCAGGCTCGCTGTGAGTTCATATTACGCAGTAGATGCTCTCCCAAAAAGCCCCTTTGGCACTGATATTTCCCTCTTTGAAACAATATTTCTCATATGAATTTCCTGATCTTGCAAGGGAATGATTTGGGGCTTTTTGGAGTTTATCTTAGGTGCAAGAGTCAGGTTTGATTGAGTTTCCTTTTCCTTTTTGTTCCTTTAGTTTACAAAGTTTTGTAACTACTCCCTTGTTTTCTTGTTTATGCCCTTGTATGTAATATCTTATGATTTGATTTTTCTTTGTATGATTTTCTTTTCAATAAAAAGAATTCTCCTACTCGTCTTCAGGAAGCGCCATCATACCATGGGATCTTTAACTTCCACCGGGACTGTGACCAAAGGTGGGCAGGGGGGACCTCAGTGTTCTCATCTGAAAGATGGCATCTCAGTAGTGCAGCATCCCCACCTTGTACTGTACTACAGTGTGAGTTGTGGGTATTACCCCAGTACCTGGTGTGGGACTAGAACCTATGACTTCTCAGTCTCCTGGCCCAAGAGGTTAGCATGCTACCTACTGAACCACTGACACAGTATACACCCTTTTTACCTTCAATTAGCTTAAAAAAGTCTTAGGAATGGTAGGTATTTTTTTCATGTTAAGTGATTTTATTTGATCTCTTTCTAAAAAGTTGTTTGGGTTATTTAGACTTGCTGCATAAAGTTGCATGGTGTCAGTGAACACAAGGACATCATGTTCTCACTGCCAATGCAGATCTCAGGAGAAAACAAGACTGCCCAGACTCTATTATTTGTGGCTCGAGGGTGGAGGTGAGGGGGTGGGATTAGAGCTCTTCAGGGGTGGAAAAGATGGGCACTTTATTAAATGACTTCTTTTGCTTGTGGCTCAGGGGGTGGGGGAAGGGTGGAGCACTCTTCACTGGCAGCAGAGATGGGCACCTCACTGCCAGACTTCTTCTGTTTGTGGAGTGCTCTTCACCAGCTGTGGGGATGGGTACCTGATGGTCAAGACTTCTGTTGTTTGTATTTTGGGTGGTGGTGCAGTGCTCTTCACCAGCTGTGAGGATGGGTACCTGATGGTCAAGACTTCTGTTGTTTGTATTTTGGGCGGTGGTGCAGTGCTCTTCACCAGCTGTGGGGATGGGTACCTGATGGTCAAGACTTCTGCTGTTTGCAGTTTGGGTGGTGGTGGAGTGCTCTTCACTGGCAGTGGGGATGGGTACCTGATGGTCAAGACTTCTGTTGTTTGCATTTCGGGTGGTGGTGGAGTGCTCTTCACTGGCAGTGGGGATGGGTACCTGATGGTCAAGACTTCTATTGTTTGTAGTTTGGGTGGTGATGGAGTGCCCTTCATCAGCTGTGGGGATGGGTACCTGATGGTCAAGACTTCTGCTGTTTGCAGTTCGGGTGGTGGTGGAGTGCTCTTCACCGGCAGTGGGGTTGGGCACCTCACTGCCAGACTACTGTTGTTTGTGGAGTGCTCTTCACCAGCTGTGGGGATGGGTACCTGACGGTCAAGACTTCTGTTGTTTGCAGTTCGGGTGGTGGTGGAGTGCTCTTCACCAGCAGTGGGGATGTGCACCTGACCAGCCAGCTTCATTGTCTCTTCTCCCTATATATAATGGGATATTGGGCTAGTTCTGTTCATAGCACTGAACAACAGCTGGCAATGACTCCTGGGAAGCAGTAATTTGAATTCTTCACTGGTTGCGGGAGTGGACACTTGACTGCATTACTTCTATTGTTTGCACCTTAGGGTTGGGTGGGATGCTCTTCATTGGTGGCAGTAATGGGCAGCCAACCATAGGAGAGCTGTTGTTTGTGAGTTGGGGTATGTGTGGAGCACTCTTTATCAGTGGCAGGGATGGGTACCGGACTTCCACACTTCGCACAATCAGGGATTGCCCCGGGATTCTTTTTTCTTGTCCCACTTCCTGTCCCCAAACAGAGCACAGAAGGCCAGTGGTTGGGACTGTGCTTATAGCAGTGTGGGAAGGGTCATTTATAGGAAGTTTGATCACTTATAGATGTGCACCAGCATTTCATCATTTTCTAACAGATGCTAGTGTGTACCCACAGATTTCAGTACCCACAGATTTCTTGGGGTGGTGAGATCCATGGGCGTGGTGTGCGTGGACCTGTTAAAAGCATTTGACCTGGTCGATCATAAGATTTTATTGAGCAGACTTAAAGAAATAGGTGTGGCAGATGAATCCTGTCAATAGTTTAGTTCATATCTAGCTGGAAGAACACAGGTGGTTACTGTAAATGGGTTTCAATCCAACATACTACACATAACTTGAGGAGTGCCCCAGGGATGAATCCTGGGCCCCTATTGTTCATCACTTATATAAACAGTCTACCAGAGTATATGGAGCACTCCTGCATTCAGTTATATGCAGATGACACAGTTTTGGTGGCAGAAGCTAGCTGTCCCAAAGAGGTTGAGAACAAACTGCAAATTGATTTTTTAGTAATGCAGGAGTGTTTCACCTCCCCGGGACTGGTTATTAATAGTAAAAAGGCCCAAGTTATGTTATTCAGCTCGAAACGGTCAAAACAAAATAAAGTATGCCCTCAGCTGGAGACAAAGATAAAAAAAGGGAATACCTTAATTCAAGCAATGGTTTATAAATATCTAGGGGTTTATTTCAATCAGTACTTCACTTATGATTACCATATCACAGATTTGATAAAGAAAACAAATGCTCGCATTGGGACAGTGAGGCGTATTTCTAACTGCACTACTAAGAACGTGCGTTTAATAATAGCCAACCAGTAGATCTTGCCAGTCATTGATTATGGGAGTCATTTCTATTGGCATGCTCATAAACAACAACTGATGAAACTGGATCGAACCTAAAACTGACTGGCCAGATTCGTATTAAAGTGTAAGTATAGCACTCACCATTGTGCAATGTACAGTGCACTAGGTTGGAGTTTGTTTGATCTAAGAAGAAAAGGTATATGGATTAATCATGTATGGGGCATACTTAAAAATAAAACGCTACAAGACTTAACAGGGAAGTTACATCAACCAAATCATGGTCTGAACCTGAGAAAAAAGGGGGCCAGGGACCTAGTGCAGCCTAAAATAACTAACAAGTTTAGCAAAATGACATTTGAATATAAAGTTGCTAATAGCTGGAATGCACTCCACCCACACCTTAGAAACCAGGAAATGTCATGAACAACCTTTAAAACTGCAATGCAACAGGAACTCAATTTTCGCTGTGAGTGCAATAGGTAAAGTGCGCTAGTTAACAAATAGGATATGAAACATACACTAACATTGTTTTACCGTGACTAAAATGTATATAAGTATGTACGTTTGTATACATCCCTCCTTGTAATATGTACTGGTTATGTACTTTTCTTTTAGTTTGTGGCATATTTAACTGTTTTATTGTCTTTAGTAATCAATCAACAGGTACACCTTGTGAATAGGGTATATATAGCCCTAATGGTGTTATGCTGTATAAATAAAAATGTTACTACTACTACTACTGGAACTTCTTGTAGCCAATGGGATTATAGAGTAGGCTGGACCTTCTAACCAGTTATTTAAAAAAAAACACGGCAATGTTTAAAAGTCCTCATAGCAGCACAGCTGGGACAATATGTAAAACAATCTGGGCTGAAAACAAAGTTAAAAATTCAAATTACCGCTTCCCAGGGGTCATTGACAGAAGTTGTTCAATGTTATGAATAGAAATAGCCCAGTATCCCATTATATATATAGGGAGAAGAGAGAATGAAGCTGGCTGTAAATAATAAATAACAGATAAATTCAATGAAGTGCTACAACACAAGTAATGCGAGGTGTACGGTGAGCTGTGGAAACTTAACTAGTACAAACACAGTAACACAGCTGTTTCCTTAGAGACACAATTTTACAGAATTGATATTAAAACTGGAAAATGTGTAAAAATGATGGTGACACTAACCAGGTGTGTTTTCCAATAGAAAAAATATAATCAAGCTGGTTTAATGGAAAGGGGTTGGATAAATCAAGCGAATCACAGGGAACAGAAACCCAGGCGGAATGAAAATGACAACTAAGATATCTCCTGGGAGTTGCTAGGCCATAGTCTAAAGGCCTAGGTCTTCATTTTTATTTATAATGTCTAACCCAGCCTACCCTATCAACAACTTTAGGGCCTTCACTTTTTTAAAACCTAAAATCTAACTGATACAAGTAGACGTAACAAAATAGGATCAGTTGGCATTTACTAACGTGAACTAAACTTATCAAACCCCACACCCTAGGCTGAGCAGCGAAAAGTTGCCAACCTTCAGACCTAGATTGTGACCTAGAAATTATATAGAAGAGGCACACAGCAACTAGGTTAGCATAGCTGTGAGTTCAGGGCAACCTTATTGCCCAGTAGTGCAGAAAATAAATGAGAAATCAAAGTGCTCAAATACCAGGCTGCAGGCTGCGAGCTGGACTGGTTGAGATTTCGTGGGAAACATGGACTATTTAGCTAATCAGCTAATAAACAGAAGGTGGTAAGGACCAATCAGGTTCACTCTTTATGAGACATACCCATGTACAGAAAATGCCAACACAGGGTCTGATCCAAACGATGACCCATATACGTACCCCTAGATGTCCACATTAGTGACAGTGTCCATAGCCCCTGGACTCCCCACTACATGCATAGGAGTGTGGAGGGGCTGTGGATGTGTTGGGGCAGAGTGGGTCAAGACAGTAGGCAACCCAAGCCAGCACTAGAGTAACTGGGAAATGTGGGATAAAGCAGTCTGAGGACTGCTGTACCCCATTCTTAATGCAGTCTTTAAAAAAAAAAAAAACAATTTTTAGGAACTCCCCCTGCCCTCCATGTCAGCTTGGAAGACCGATAGCATATGGTGTTGGGCAGTGGTGGGCCAAGGGACACTTACGTGGAAAGTGGACAGCCCTTACAGTGGCCACTTACCTCATATAATTCTACCACTCTGTGTGCCACCACGCCAATGTCAGAAACCTTTTGTGGGTCATACAGATGCGTGGCCCAGCCTGACCTGTCGTGCATGTAACAATGCAGTTCAGATCAGGCAGGTCTCAGGGGGGAGCTGTGGATGAGTGGAGATGACTGCATATGTATAGTGGGACTTCTGCCCATCTGCAGCCTCCCGATACATGTACAGAAGTCCTGCATTGACTTCTGTGGTTTGGGCCCTTACAAAGTAGATTTATGATAAAGTAGACCAGGATTTTTACTGAAGATAACTAAAAAATTCAAGCAAATGCTTAAAGTGTGTGACTCCAATCTAAAGCACTACACAAAACGTGAGACTGACAAACTCTGATAAAACAGAAGCACACTCCATGCTATGACAAAAAAAAATAATATGAAAATTGATGTAAGGTATAAAATGTACACTATGGGAAAAATAAGTCAACTATATGCCAGGCAAAGGTTTTAAAAAATGGGGTAAGTAGCGAAAACCAAACCAGGATAAATAAGGTGGAAACAGAAAGAAATAAAAAGAAGAAAAGAGAAAGACAAAAGGTAAAAGATGAGCATGGAAACAAAGAAAAGTGAGGAAGGAATAAAAGAAGGGATAAAATGCATGCAGACACTAAAGAATTTTGGTGGTTTGAGACAGAGTCTATCATTTATAAAACAGGCAAATGCTGGTACTTAAATAACACTGTTAGCTTGAAACATCAGGTAGCACCACAGCTAAAAGGTCCAAGGAAAAGCAGCCCCATGGGAGGTCCAAAAGGCTTTAAAACATCAACAGTGCAACAACAGTGATAAGAATCCCCATGGCAGAACTACAGCAAACAATTTATCTTCACAAGGATGACTTACTGTACACAAATAAAAAAATGCCTGTTCATTTTCTTTGTAGTGAGTATGATCTCTTACAGATTGTTAGAAGAGACTTCTCTCAGCTCTCTCTTCCTCCATGGTCTGCCCCCTATGGCAGGGCCCCTGGATTGGAGGCCCCCCAACTTGCTGTATCTGGTTGGGAGACAGGTCAGTTGGGGCCCGAAAGTGCCAGACAGGTCATCATTCCAATGGTTGAGGAGTATTTCTTCCCTGTAGTTATGTGGTGTGCACCACCCATTCATGTAACATGACTCTGGACCATCTCTCCTCCCTTAGCCTCACGCAGAACCTCTAGTAGCCTCACCAGTAGCAACAGCATCTTGGGGCATGCACCTTACCCCTCATAAGGGATCAGACTCCCTACCCACCACTAGGGACTGTGACTGGGGCTGGCAGTGCACCAACCCACCCTGTCCAAACAGCAACACAACTCCCAGCTTGGCTGCCTGACCACAAGCATCCAAGTCTGTTGCCAAACCCAGAATGTTTTCGTGGAAGCATGAGTTGCTTACTCTGCACCACTTGTCAGTCCCTAGTGTAAACATTTTGAAATAGGCAAGGCAAGGCAAATTTTATTTAAAAAGACCCCCATCCTGGAGGCTGTGGGCGCCAAACATGTTACAATCACATACAAAACACCATCAATAAATTATATATACAAATAACATCACAATATACAATCTAAAAATAAATATTCTGCACTATAACTCATTATTATAAAATTTATAAATAATACAATCAATAATAAATACAAACTGAAAATATAGCCAGGGACAGAATTAAACACGAAAGTCAGGTATCAGAAGAAATTATAAATCAAAGTCCGGGAAGGCCTGATTATATAGGAAGGCCTTGAGGTGGGCTTTGAAAACCGCAGCAGAAGGGGCCTCTCTTACAGCTGGAGGTAGCAAATTCCACAGGACAGGGGTGGCAACACTAAATGCTCTGTTGCCTGCCATTTTGAGCCTCGTCCTAGAAATCACAAGGAGGCCCCTAGAGGAGGAGTGGTGGGAGTGGACAGAGACAGCAGGTGTAAGAACATCCTTCAGGTAACCAGGGCCCAGGGCCCAGGCCATGTAGGGCCTTAAAGTACCTAAATCATCAGGAGCTGAAGATCTCTAAAGAATAAAGATTTGGTTTTCATGCAAATATCAATGACTTGAAACTGTATTTTTTGTGGGTCTGTTCTTGTGTAATAGAGATTTTGTTATTGACTGACATTGAACACACCTCTTTAAGATAACAAATGCTAAGACAGCCGAGAACATTATTTTATAGTGGATCCAGAAGTAAATGGTTTGATACCTTTTAATGGACCAACCTAGATGTTACAACAAGAAAACAACATCTAAGCTTTCAGACCAACCAAGTCCTTCCTCAGAGACTTAATGACAATTATTCAGAGAGTTACAATCTAGTAAACCCAGATCATACATAAAAAAACAGAAAAAATTCTCATTGGTTAAAAGTACCTTTTTCCAAAAAATTACACATTTCAATGGAATGAATAGCATTCCTTCTAGCTTGCTATTACTGAGTATCCTTTCAAGGACAAATCTATAGATAAGCCGAACACTCAAGTAGGCAAAGCCTGTAACTGACATTATTAATGAATGTGTGTGTTAGCAGAATACTTTCAAAATTAAAGCAGGACCTTTAGATTAATACCACAATTATTCAAGTTAAAACCTGATAGTATTGTATGATTAAAAACTGTACAACAGAAATATATGTATGGAAATAAGAGGGGAATAAGAAAAATGTCCCTGGTATGAACAACTGTTTAAAACATTCATACAGAATTCAACTAATCTGGAGATATTTTCTAAACTAGACTCTAAACCAGTTAACACACTCCATAAACATTAAAACCTACAGTATTGTATCAATATCATAACAATATAATATCAATTGTCAGTATTATTGCCAAATACAAAATAATAAAAAAATAAATCTCTCAAGGACTGCCTAGAAAATGAGTTCATGCAACTTAAAATGTTAAAAGTTCAATAATGAGTTAGTATATAATCAATTAATTATATGAGCAGAAACAGTCTTAAGAATCTGTTTAAAACCCTCATGAAATTAAACTCCCCCACTCAGGAAAAGCTAAGAAAAAAAGTATATATTAATTATATATATGAGCCAAGAGTCCTAACACCCTGTAGCATTATTACGACACGTACCCAAATATAAGCCTACCTAAAAGTATAAGCACAACCCCAACCCCTCCCCACAGCACCCTCCCACAAAAAATCTCCTTTAACCCCCCAAAAAATCCCCAACACAGCAAACTCCCCCCAATACACACTCACCCAAGACAACCCAAACCCCCCACACACGTATATCAGGTGAGAAACCAACATATTGATAACCAGTAAAAAGGACTCAATGAAAATATAAACGAAACAACAACATACTGAAGTCCTGTTAAATGTCCATTCTACCAAGTAAAAGTCTAAGTAAGTTTATGTGGGGTAATGTGTCATGAAACCCAAATCCATATTTATGCCATCTGCTACCATGTTAAGAAGTAAAATAAGCTTAATCTCAACAGTCCATCGCTGTTGTGTATTATTAAAAAATCTTTTTAAAACCATTACTGTCATATCTGAGATTGAGTGGTCGTTCTGAGAAAGGTGACACCCGACTGGTTTGTCAGTCATCTTCATGTTAATGGTATGTCTGTGTGCATTCATTCTAGTGCAGAGAGTATTTAGTGGTTACATAGATAAAATTTTCAAAAAAAACCAAAAACAATTCTCATTTATACCATTCACAGATATCTATATTAACAAACATACTTATGATACCCCTAACCTTCCCCCTTTACCCAGCAAAGGAACACGACATCTTACTGTATACAGCCTATATTGTTTGGAAATAAATATGACTTTATCATATTACATTAGTTATATCTGTAGCTGTTCTGGAAGTAGATTCAAAATTCCTTTCCATGTGGCATCAAAAAGAACTTAATTTCCATAAATATGGTCCATCATTCTTTTTCTTTCAATTTAATATATTCTATTAAAATAGAATAGAAATACATACACAAACAATCCCCCAGTAGCTTCCCTCCCCCTTAGAGAATGGAGGTGGAAAATTAAACAAGCATAAGGGAAGCTATGACAGTACAAATGCCAGGCCTAGCACTTGTATATCCACTTTAAGCAACAGTGTTGAGGTCTAATCCGACAAAGTAAATGGTCCACCATTCTTTCGTTAATGAAGTACACTTTAAAGTTCAAAATCCATTTGTTAGAATTAAATTCCTCCAACTTAGGGTGATTCCATTGTGATAGAATTAATCTTTTAGTCGTAATCATTGCAAGGGCCATCATTTTGTGTTCTTGATAATTTAAGTTTAAACTGTCAAAATCATTTAGCAAAAAGATGTTTGGTGATAGAGGTATACAGATCCCCAGAATTTTTTCAATTTCAATTTGTGTTTTTTTCCACCATTGGTAAATCATGAGGCAGTTCCATAATAGATGTGAGTGATCGATTTCTTTCTTGACAATTACAATAATGCCAACATGTAGATTTATAATCTGGCAAAAGGTATTTCAGTTTATTAGGGGTCATGTAAGCTCGGTCTATAATTTTATATTGAATCAATTTGTTTTTGGCTGATATGTATAATTTATTAGCATTGTTCTGTATATTTTGCCAATTTTTTTGATTAATTTGTAACTTAAATTCTTTTTCCCAGGACTTTTGAGATTTGTTGTTAATTTTAACTGCTTTTGCTTGTATCAATTGAATATCCTTTTCATAGAAGAAGGCTGTAATACTTGTTTTTAGTTTATGTACTTTATTATTTATTTATTTAGTTGTTTTAACCAGGTATAGCACACTAAGCTGAAAGCTTTTTTACAGGAGCGACCTGGGAGCACAAGGAGGTTAAGTGACTTGCTCAGGGTCACACAGTATGCAAGTGGAAGCTGTGGGATTCAAACCCAGGTCTGGTCTGCTGGATGTCACCAGATTTGCAGCTCAGAGCCT
Source organism: Neoceratodus forsteri (assembly GCA_016271365.2). NCBI lineage: Eukaryota > Metazoa > Chordata > Ceratodontiformes > Ceratodontidae > Neoceratodus > Neoceratodus forsteri. The sequence goes on along the minus strand of CM057459.1, from coordinate 430,251,614 downwards.
TAGACCACTACGCTATACTGCCTCAAAATATTATCTAAACAGCTTCTAATATCTATAAAACTGGGCTGTGATTTAATGAATTCCTTTAGTGTGTTCATTTTATATGTTTTTTAGCATTAGTTATTTAATACTTGAGTTTGTAATTTGAAATTTCATAGCTTTTTTTATTGAATTTTTCCCAGGCAATAACGTCATCATTTTCTAAAAAGTCTACCCAATTTGTTAATTTTGGTAATGTAAACTCTTTACTAGTTAACATAGCATGTTTTTGAAGATTTATTAGATATTCATCATCCATTATTGCAGAGAATAGTTGTGAATTGTTGAGTGGGAAATACTTATTCCATTTTAAACTTATGTTTGCATATGATTTTATTATCTTTTTTTACTTAGCCTGGTTCTCCCCCAGTACCCCTCCTGCCTTGATAGCACTGGGGAAGATGTGGTATTTTGTATTTTGTCCCCTGTTCCTAGGACCCCGGTATGCAGCTGCAGATGCACGTGGAGGTGCACATGCATTCTGCAGCTCCGGTGATGGCCCCATTCTCCCTCCCTTCTGGCCTAGCATCTAGGTTTCCCCCTGGCCTGGCACTGCCACCTGGCCTCCACTGGGTGGCAGCCACAAGTAGGGGAACCCTCTCATCCCTCCCCAGAGAGGAGAGCTGCCTCACGGCTGCTCAATCCTGACTCCTCGCCCCCTGCCCCCCCCGGCCAAACCCTGGTAGCCTGAGCTCGCTCCCAAACTCAGGTTGCCAGTGTGGCATGAGTTGTGGCATCCAGCACCTCAACCCTCTGTGCCACCGGGCCAGCCATATTATCGGATTTTTAATAAGTTTAAATAATGATGGAAACGGCAAAAGATTTTGAACTTTTAATGTTTTATCCTGTATAGCTAATATCTGTTGGATCATATTTGAAGATTTGACTTCCTTATCTGTATTTTCCTGTGTAAATATCGATCAGCTTACAAATTGTCTTAGTTTGGTGGCTCCATAATACTGAACAGGATCTGGGCATCCCATACTGCCCCCATTTCTCAAAACAATAATTTTATCCCAAACGATTCTCAGGCCACCTCCCTGCCAAATAAATTTTTTAAACTTATGCCTTATTTGTTCAATCCAAGTTAGAGGAATTTCACCCTGTGTTACTTGAAACAAATACATCAGTAATGGCATGATCATCATCTTCAATGCCTCTATCCTCCCCCATAAGGATAAGGATCTATTTTGTCACTGATTAAGTAATGTAGTGATTCTATCTGCAACGCTGTTTAAGTTGGTTTCAATGGTTTTCCGAATATTGTTTGTTATAAATATTCCCAGATATTTAATAATTTTGCCCTGTTTCATCTCTTTTGAGATTTCCATATTTTCTTTTTGGCTAATCTATGAATAAAACCACCGATTTAACTTTGTTCAGTTGATAACCTGTTATTAATGAATATCTGTTAATTCTTCCATCAGAAGAGGAAAACCACTACCAGGATTACACAGAAAAAACAAAATATCATCTGCATATATACTGAGTTTCATTTATTCATTCCTTTTTTAATACCTGTAATTAACGTATTGTTTGGAATATGATTTAATAAAGATTCCAACAAAGTATAAAAAGAATTGGGGATAGTGAACATCCTTGACGTACACCATTTAAGATGGATAGTGGATCTAATCTATATTGATTTATTTTGAAAATGACCTTCAGGTTTTTATAGAGTGCTCTTATCCCAGTAGTTATTGCAGGAGAGAAATTATATGCATCTAGCACCTAAAACATAAAATAGCAGTTAAGAAAATCGAATGCCTGAGTGGCATCTAAGGCAATCACACCTGTTTCTGGGTCAGACTCACTAACCAAGGAGATGCCAACTACATCTCTGCTAAAGCTTTGAAAATATTTCTAGTTTTTTTTGTTATTATTAGATTTTTATTTTCTCACCTGACCTGGGACCCCAGCATATACTTGTGCATGCATGGAGGCACACGCGCATACCGAGTACTGACTTGGACCCTTCTGCCCCACCCCTGGCCATCACTGCCACCCCCTCCCACCTACGCTTCCCACTGGACCACCACCCAGTGCGAGTGGAACTACGGGAGAGCAGGCAACCATCCTGGGAGAGAAGAGCTGCCTAGTGGCTGCTCAATCCTGCTCCCCCCTCCACTCCAGCTTCCAAATGACCCAAGGTCATTCCTAAACCCGAGTTGCTGGTGTAGCACGAGGTAAGGCATCCAGTGCCTCAGCCCTCAGTGCCACTGGGCCGGCTTATATTTCTAGTTTTAATAAATCTTTTTTGTTCAGGATGGATAATCTGAGTAATGAATTTCTCTAATTTAACTGTAATTAATTTGGCCATGATCTTATAATCAGAATTTAAAAGTGAAATGGGACAAAAATTTTCAGGTAGGGTAATGTCTTTATTTTCTTTTGGGATTAGCATAAGAATAGCTTCAGAGAAAGCATTAGGTATGATACTGCTGCTGGTCATCTCCTTAGCCAAAGCCAATATCCAGGGCAATAATTCCTTTATAAAGCCCTTGTAAAATTCTGATGTAAAACCATCAGGTTCAGGAGTAGTATTGTTTTGCATGGCATAAACCGTATCTATGATTTCTGTTTTTGTGAAGGATTCAAAATTAAAATTAACTTTTTTAAGTTAGCTTCAGCAAGATATCGTTGAAATAATTTTGTCTGTAGAAGATTCTCTTTTATATATTGTACCATAATATCATAAGAACATTTCAACAATTTGTTCATCTTTTGTATATATTAATCCATCCACATCTTTTATGCAGGTAGTGTTGTTATATTCACTTTGTTTTTTTCAGAGTGTATGCTAATTATTTACTGGTTTTATCAGTGTGATAGTATAATTTGTTTTTAACTTTCAGCAATTTTTTCCACTTCTTCCATTAAAATAGCTTTTTTTCTGTGCAATTTTTTGTTTTAGTATCTCTTTGACTTCTATATTACCCTCAGCCATTTGTGTATGCAGCTGTATGATTTATTGATCAAGTGCAACTCCTGCTTTCTTGACACTTTTTCTTTTTCCAATTTCATAGGAAATTATCCTACCTCTAAGAGTTGCTTTGAAGGCATCCCACATATTCACCACTTGAGTAGATTTTGTGTAATTAAATATCCAACATTTTTTTAATTTGTTCTTTTACTAAATCTATTAAGTTATTATCTTTAAGTAGGCTATTATTGAATCACCATTGAGGTAGTCTTTTTCTGTCTCTGGATGGAGTATATGTAATCGTAATCATAGCTTGGTTGGATATGCTGATATCTTTTATATCTGCCTGGATTATTTTAATAAATGCTTTATTAATTAAAATGAGATTAAGCTGAGAATAGGTGTTTATATGTTTAGCTTTGCATGTAAATTAGTTTTTTCCTGATTTTTTTATTCATCAAGGATCACACAGACAAATGATATTCTGAAATTCCCTAAGTAAACCTGCTAACCATGAATCATTAGTCATGTGCTTAGAACATTTATCTTTGACTGGGTTTATCAGGGCATTCCAGTCACCACCAATAATTATGTTTGAAACACTTAGTTCATATAGGGTGGTACAAATAACGTATAAAAAATAGCTATGTGCTAAGAAAGGACCATAGACTAAACCTAATACCACTACTATTCCATCTAAATAGCCTTTTATTAATATAATTATCCAATCATTGTCACAGCTCTGCTGAATCATTTAAAGTCCACTGATTTGTCTATTAATACAGAGACACCTCTACTATTTGACTTACCAGTAGAATAATAAGCTTAGCCAATCCATCCTTTTTTCATTTTCATGTGTTCTTTTGATGTTAAGTATGTCTGCTGTAATAGTAAAATGTTTATATTTAACTTTTAATCATATAACATTATCATGTTCTTTTTTCCCTATTATTCATACCATTCACATTCAATGATGCTATGACAATTTTAAGAGACTCTTGCCTATCCTTTTGTGCCATCACACTGCCATTCTTTCTATTATCACTACATTAATATAGTTTCCTTTTGGATGTATTAGTAATTTGTAATATACATTTTAAACAACATGAAGTCTTGCTATATTATGACATATGCAGTGAGTCCCAACCTTCGAACTGCTCCAGAGGTGAAATAGTTAACTTTCCATGCCAGGCATGGAACGCTGAGCTCGAGCTCGGTTGAAACTCTGTCTGTTGTTCTTCAAACTCAAACTGTCAGATTCTTTACTCCGCCTCACTGAACAGTCGCTCAGGAGATTTCTCCTTCTGCTCGGTTCATTTTGTTGGTTAAAGTATTGTTTTTCTCGGTTTTCAACCGAATTTAAACTGCAACTGGTCGGTTCAGACTCTGTCTGTGGTATTGTGAGTACTAGATAGGTTTTACATTTATTTCTATTCTGTGTGAAACTTGTAAACGGTTTATCGGTTCGGTTTGAACCGATCAAGTTGATTAAAATGTCTTAATCTATCTTTTAGTGTGTGGTTACCGGTTCTTATCGGTTCTAAAAAAAACAGATTTTATTACGGTTTTTTCCACGACCCGTGACACGGTTGGGAACCGATTAGAGGGTCTTACCTGGCAGATTGCCATAAACGGGTAAGTTTGGTTAGGACTGGCACTATGTCTGAGAAACTCAAAAGAAAAACCGGGCCCACTGGGTTTCAAAACTGCAGTGTGTGTGGGGAAGTCTTTGCCAAGGCTGATCCCCACACCACCTGTGTTTATTGTCTGGGGTTTGACCACCTCAATACAGATTGCCAGATTTGTAAATGTTTTCCTGCAGCTACCCTGGAAAAGAGAGTTGGTAGGCTCAGGGAAAGGGAGGCCAAAAAGTCCACTGAACTGGATGGCCAGCCCGGTTCAGTTCCAACCAAACCAGAGGGAGAGCCCTCTGACCAGGGTGAGACTTCCTCGGGCAAAAGGAGATTCAACTCTGAGGAGCTGGGTCCAGCAAAAAGGACTAGAAAATCAGCTGGTGTGGAGCCAAAACTTTCCTCTCCAACTGCTGAAGAGATAGCCAAAGTGATAAAATTGTCCAGTCGCTTTCCCCGGTTCCGACTGAACCGGCATCATCGGGTAAGCGCCCGGTTTGGTCGGTTCCACTGGTTCAAGAGTATGAGTTAGAGGAGTATTATGAACCAGAGGAGGGGAAGAGGTGTATGAGGAGAGTGAATGTGGATTTGAAAGTCTGGATGTGCCCATTGACCCGGACATCTCACCAGACAGACCTTCAGGAGTGTCTCCTCCTAGGCTTTCTGAGTCCTCCTCTCATTTCATGTTTTATAAAAAAGTGGCTGAAACACTCCAACTCCCTATGGAGGAAGCTGTGGATGATCAAGAGGAGCCTGACTATGTGGAAATGATGGATATCCCAGAGTCTAGGAGACTGTTTATTCCCTTGCATAAATCTTTTGGGAAACAGACTTTTAAAATTTTAAAAGCTCCTCACACTATACCTCCTGTGGATAAGAGAATGGACAAGAGGTACACATTGTCAGGCTCTGATACAGAGTTCCTCACACAACAATGCATCCATGTTGGGGTAGTGCAGGCTGCAGCCTGTGACAAGGCTAATATTCCCTTGGCTTCACACCCCCCAGATAAGGATTCCAGGAGGATTAATGCCATGGCAAAGAAACAGTACATGGCAGCATCCTTGGGACTCAGACAGGCAAATTATATGGCTTATGTTGCCAGATACCAGAAATACAAATGGGATACTGTCATGGCTCTAGCAAAGCAGGTCCCTGGCCAGCTTGCCAAGGAGCTGGAGCAGGTGGCTGCTGATGGTATTGAGGCATCCAAGGTGCAATTCCATGCTGCAGTGGACTCTAATGATGCGTCATCAAGAGTCATGGCTACACCTGTGGCACTCCGCAGAATGGCTTGGCTCAGATGTACTAGCCTGTCACAGGATACCCAGACTAAGGCCATGGATTTTCCTGTTGTGGGTAATTCTCCGTTTGGGGAGCAGACAGAGAATTACATGAAGAAAATGGATGAGTATAGAACCACGTATAGGAGTGCACAGGCCAAAGAACAGCAGGCCACTCCTCAAATACAACTTCCCAGGGGCAGGGGCAGGCCTTTTCAAAGGCCTTTTTACCAAGCCCAGGCCTCCTCTTCTGCCTATGCCCAGAGGGGGTTCTTTAGAGGGAGTGGCAGATGGGGTACAAGCAGGCCTGCTTCCACCCCTCAGCCCAAAGCCCCTGCCAAACAGGCACCCTGATGTGGTTGCCAGGGCGATTCTCAGCTACCTGTAGGGGGCAGGCTGGCTTACTTTGTTCAGGACTGGAAGTCTCTGACATCAGACAAGTGGGTCCTAGAAGTAGTGAGCCAGGGACTGGTTCTCAGCTTCAAAAAATTTCCAAAGATGAGAACCAGATCCTTTCCACCTGCAAATCCTCCAGAGGCTCTTGCCTTAGAGGCAGAGGTCTCTTCCCTCCTAGCTCTCAGAGCTGTGGAAAGGGTTCCACCCCTACACCAGGGCAAAGACTTGTACTCCAGGTACTTCCTTACCCCAAAAAAGACAGGAGAATGGAGGCCCATCCTGGATCTCAGATACTTAAACAAGCACCTTTTAAAAACAAAATTTAAAGTGGTGACTCTGGGAATTATTCTACCCTCTCTAAGGCCAGGGGACTGGCTAGCATCCCTGGACCTCAAGGATGCCTATTTCCATATTCTCATCAGAAGCTCCCATCGAAAGTACCTCAGGTTCGAGCTGCCCTCAGGCCATTACCAATTCAGAGCAATGCCCTTTGGCCTCACCTCTGCTCCAAGGGTATTCACAAAATGCCTGGCAGTAGCAGTTGCCCACCTAAGAAGGCAAAAAATTGCCATCTTCCCTTACCTGGACAACTGGCTCATAGTAGGCCAGTCTCCAGACCAAGTCAAGTTACATCTACAGATAACTCAGCAACTGCTCACTTCTCTAGGTTTCCTTCTGAATCTTCCAAAGTCAGTTCTAGAGCCTGTCCAGCTCCTCACCTTCATAGGCGCGGAGCTGAACACAGAGAAGGCCAGAGTCTTCCTTCCTCTGGACAGAGCAAGAACCCTGGTCTCTCTGGCCTCCTCATTCACCCTGCAGGTGTCTCGACCAGCAAGGCACTTTCTACAGCTCCTGGGGCACATGGCTGCTTCTACAGCAGTAGTGCAGGGAACAAGATTTCAGATGAGGGACATCCAGTTCCATTTGAGAGCCTTTTGGTCTCAAAGGAAAGACCCTCTAACCAAATTGATCCCAGCAACTCGAACCTTGATCCAGGCCCTACAGTGGTGGCAGGACCAGAGCAATCTGAGACAGGGGGTTCCTTTTGCCCCTCAGTCTCACTCCTTAATCCTTACTACAGATGCATCCCTCTTGGGGTGGGGAGCTCACATGGGCAACCTCACTACCCAGGGACTGTGGTCCCCTCACGAATCTCTGCTCCACATCAATCTGTTGGAACTCAGAGCAGTTTTTCTAGCACTTCAAGCTTTTTCCAAATCTGTTCAGAACAAAGTTATTCAGGTCAGAACAGACAACACCACCACAATGTGGTACATCAACAAGCAAGGGGGCACTGGTCTACGGCCTTGTGCACCGAAGCAATGAAGTTGTGGTCTCTGGCTTACTCACTGAACACCTCCCTTATGGCAGTTCACCTCCCAGGCAAGGACAATGTCCTGGCAGATGTTCTCAGCAGGATTTCCCAGGGCCATCACGAATGGTCACTGGACCCCCCTGGTCTTGGAGGTGGTATTTGCCAGATGGGGCACCCACAGATAGATCTTTTTGCAGCCCCAGACAATCACCAACTTCCCCTTTTTTGCTGCAGGCCCCCAGTGTTGGGCTCAGTCCCTCTGGATGCCTTCCTTCTCAGTTGGGGAGGGAAGTTTCTCCATGCTTTCCCCCCTTCCCTCTCCTGTTCAAAGTGCTAGTCAAAATCAGATCTCAGCCCTGCAAGATGATCCTGATTGCTTCAGACAGCCTTGGCACCCACTCCTAGTGTCCTTAGCAGTCCACCTTCCCCTTTGTCTTCCCAGGAATCACAACCTGTTAACCTGTGCTCGGGAGAGTTTGGTACCCGAACCTCAAATCTCTCAATCTCAAGGCCTGGCTCTTCAAGAGTTAGAGTTTGCTAACCTACACCTCTCCCAAGGTGTAATGGATATCCTGAAGGCTTCTAGGAGGCCTTCCACCAGGGCTACTTATAATTCCAAATGGAAGAGGTTTTCCATATGGTGCTCTGGAAAGCATATTTCCCCAGAATCTGCTGATTTACCCACAATCCTGGATTATATGGTCCACTTAAATGCCTTGGGGCTGAGACCAGCTACCCTAAAAGTGCATCTGGCAGCTGTGTCTGCTTTCTTATCAGCAGGTAAGTCCTCTTCTCTTTCAGCTCATCCTGTATTCTCCAAGTTTTTCAAGGGGTTGCTGCACACCAACCCTCCATTCAGGGACCCTGCCCCTGCCTGGGATCTTAATATTTGCATTGCTCAGTTTATGCAACCCCCCTTTGAGACTTTGTGTTCAGCAGAGCTTAAGTATTTGACTTGGAAAACTGTGTTTTTGGTAGCCATCACTTCTGCCAGACTCATAAGTGAATTACAAGCCTTGTCAGTGGAGCCTGATTTTATCTCCTTTCATAGAGATAAGGTAGTCCTCAGGACTAACAGGAAGTTCTTGCCTAAGGTGGTTTCAGATTTCCACCTTAATCAATCTATGTCTCTCCCTGTGTACTTCACTCCATTCCTCCTCTGGCGAGAGGAGACTGCACAGTTTAGATGTTAAAAGAGCCCTTAGTTACTACATAGAACATACCAAGGGCCACAGGTTTGACTCTCTCCAACTGTTCCTCACTTATGGTGAGGTTGGTAAAGGGAAACCTACCACTAAAAGATCCATTGCCAGGTGGATTGTCTCTTGTATCCAATTTTGCTATGAAAAACAACTGGGTACAGTTCCTTCCTCAGGCCTGAGGACTCACTCTACCAGAGGTACAGCTGCTTCTCTGGCTGCTGCCAGGGACATCCCTATCCTAGAGATATGTCAAGCAGCTACAGGGAAAACAGTTCACACTTTTACCAAGCATTACTCCCTGGACATCCAGGCTAGGAGTGATGCTCGATTTGGCACAGCTGTGCTTCAGAGCCTATTTCCTAAGTAGGTTCTGTCCCTCCTCCATGGACGTACTGCTGTGTAGTCTGAATATGTCATAATATAGCAAGACTTCATGTTGTTTGAAGAAAAAATTACTCACCTTAGTAATGTTGTTTCTTCTAATGGAGTCTTGCTATATTATGACCTCCCCCCCACCTGCCCCTCTCAGAACCTTTTGTTTTTGGGATGTGGGTGGGCAGTGCAGTGTTGGCACTTAGTAGATGCCCACCTTGTTGTTTCACCTCTCCTTTTTTTGGGGTGGCTTGGTGTTGTGTTTTTCAATTTTTTGGGTCTCCTGACTTGAGTCTTTGTTTTGGGGACCAAAAAATGTGTTCTTATGTTTAGTAGCCAGTTGGCTAGTGTAGGTTTACAGCTTCCACACAGGACCTCAGTGAGTTTAGCTCATAAAGATCTGACGGTTTGAGTTTGAAGAACAACAGACAGAGTTTCAACTGAGCTTGAGCTCAGTGTTCCATGCCTGGCATGGAAAGTTAACTCTTTCACCTCCGGAGCAGTTCGAAGGTTGGGACTCACTTCATATTTCATAATATAGCAAGACTCCATTAGAAGAAACAACATTACTAAGGTGAGTAATTTTTTCATTTGCACCAGTTTTTAAAGCCCTTAGTTCCTTTGTTTCCCCAATATCTACCATTAAATATTCTAAATGGTAAATCCCCTTATAACCCCCCTGCTGAAGATTTAGGACACATACAGTGTGTCAGTGCTGAGTTGCTTTTATCCTGATGCTCCTTTTGACAGTGAAAAAACTACTGGCTAGATTCATCTACAGTCCTTTAAGAAACACTTTCTAAAAAAAAAAAAAAAAAGAGAAGAGAAGAGAATACAAAAGACAGCCAGCGAGAAACAGAAGAAAAAGAAAGATAACAATAAAGAAAAAACTGACAACTAATTTGTCCATTAATTGTTTCTCTTCTGTCACAATCAATTCTAATAGTTCTTTCTCTTGGCTTTTGATTCCTGCACAAAGCTAAAACAAAAACAAAACAAAACAAAATTGCAGACTGCTTTATTCTCTTAAAATTTTGGAGTAATAAACTATAGCTTCCTTTCTCTCTTCATCTTAATCTTTGAACATCTCAGGATGTCTCTGCCTCAAGTCTTTCTCAGACTCTTCTGACAAGCAATACGTCCATTGGTTTCCATTTATAAAAGTCCTGAGTTTGTAGGAGGGCAGAAAGCTGATTTGTGTTCTTTCTTCCAACTCAACATATGTAAATAAGCATATTTCTTACATTCCGCTATAGCTTCCATTGGTAGATCATGAAAAATATTTTTTGTACTATCTTTATTGTACTCTCTTTCATAGTGATTTTCTTTTTTTGGATGACCACTGACATCAATTTATTTTTCTCTTTCGACTTCATGAATTTCACAATAATGGCTCTAGGGGCCTGATGCTCTTCTGGGCCTTTGTCTCAGTGCGCGGTGAATCCTATCATATTCCATTTTAATTTGTTCCTTAGTAATCTCTAAAAAAATTGAAATTATTTCATTCAAGCTTTGTGTCAAAGTGGTGTGTTGGTCCTAGTGTTTGGGTATACCCAGGACTTGAATATTTTTGCGTCCAGCCCTGGTTTCTGCTTCAATAATTTTATCATTCATATGTTTGATCGTGCTATCTTGGTGGTCCACTTAGCATTTCAACAGTACAATTTCATCTTCTGATGACAAAATAAATTTTTTCATCTCCAGAATCTTCCTTCTGATTGTTACCACCTCCTTTCCATTTTGTTTACAGAGGATTTAATAGAGTCTATGTCCATTATCAGCTTCTCTAAAGTTGCCATTTTTTTCTTTTACCTCAGTAATTTCCTTTAGCATGGTTTTTGCCCATATAGGTGGTTCTTCACCTGGTGGATTATTTCCAGACTGTGTTGTTTGCTGGATGTTATCTTCTATTAAAACTGGGTTCCATGATTAGGGTTTTTTGCCAGCATTTTCCTTTGCAAATTTAATTGTAATTGCTGTGGTGTCTATAAGTGTTGGTGTGTTACTACCTCTTCCTCTAAATCACTGTGCCCTTTTGCAAACAAGTCAGTAGGTGCATGAATTGGTGATATTACTATCAGCAATTCCGCCGTGGAAGAGGGGAAAAAAGAAAGAAATCTTTGACATGTGGGTTGAGTCTACCAGAGTTGTAACCAATACTTTTGAGGCCTTCATTGTTTCTAGTTTGTCTTTATTCTATTTTTCTTCTCTTTAAATGTACTGTTTCTAGTGTGTCTTCTCTCTGGGCTAGAATCACATTTCTGATTAAAGTGTCTCTCACCAAGTCTCCTTCTGGTGTTCATTGGTACTCTCCTTTGCCACACACGTTACATTAGTACTTCATCAGTTTAGTTTGTGGTCAGATACCCCTTTTTTGGACACCATTAAACACATTACTTAAAGAAGTTAAATATTCTTCTTGTGAACAAACTGCAAATTTACTTTTATTGTCCCAGTGTATTCATGGTTTTCATTTGTCAAACAGTAGTTTTATACTTCCAGTATAAATAAAATGTCTCTTTCCTTCTTCTATTCATTTATAGGCCTCCCCTCCATAAGGCTTACACCAATCACACCCCCTGTGAGGTAACTTTATTTCTATCTTCTTTTGTAGCACCACCAGAAATAATAAAAGAAAGAGGGTATCTTATGTTATTCTATTGCCAGGTCTTATACTGTATCAAAGCGGTGTCTGAGCCTGAAATTATTTTCCATTCAGTCGGCGTCTCTTACAGCCATGTCTAAACCCACCTAGCTGCTCCTCCATATATTGGCATTTCCTGAACTGATCTCTCTCACTTCACCTTTGTTTTACCAACTGCTATTGGTACCTTCAAATGGAAAAGACAGTTGCCAAAATCTAAGCAGTTCAGTACCATCCACTCAGAATGCCCTTGACACACTAGCAGTGCCTGCCACAAACTGAGCCACTGGTGACTGGAACCGCAACCATTCCATTTGTTTACTGTTAAAATCCACCAGATAAGTCTACATACGTGAGCATGGCTAAACTTAAATCCGTGTTCAGGAGCCCCTTTGATAAGCAGGAATTAAGGTATGGCAAATGCTAAAAGGTTATCTCTGAGATACCATGTCAGCCACTAGCTACTGCATCTAGCCTCCACAGGTCACCATCTTCATGGGTGTCACTCCTCCTCTTTACCCAGAATCCTCCTCCAAGCCCAAGACAGCCAAGAACATGGTATTTGAGCTACTACCTGCTGTGTGGCTGACCCAGGTTCGGGAACAGATTCTGATCTCTTGGAAGCTGGCTGAGTTGTGGGTGGGGGATTTAAAATTTCCTTGGACAGCCCTCCTTCCTCAAGGAGGGGGGAATACATCCTGCTGGTTGGCTGCCACCTGGAGGGATCAGGATGGCAGCTCAGCATGGCCATATAGGGAAGGGACACACATGCAGACACTGGTGCATCTCCATGGAGGTAGAGCTTGTACATCATGTCCTTGCATGCATGTGGGCTGGAGGTGGGGGGTGGGATTTATTTATTTAAGATGTTTTACTGGGAAACACATACTGAGTTGATGAGTTCGTATTGGCTTGTGTCCAGACACATCCTGGAGGAAAGAAACTAGAAATGTAAAAATAAATTAAAAAAATTGCAATCATGGAAATAAGAATAACAATGTGAGCAATTAAGGGTAATGTTTTTGAGCATGAAGTATATGCTATAACAAATTGCAGAAAAGAAAAATAGAATAATATGCAGTTAGTAACAATGCAATAATAAGAGGAGATAGGGTGGTGGCTGAAAACTAGGGGAGAGAGGGCTGGACTAGCTAGAGACAGTATAGCGAGGAGGGCAGCAGACAAAGGTCCAAGACCCAGTGTCAGGAGCAACTACAGGAGTCAGTAGTGAAATCACAGAGGAGAGATTTCAGAGTGTGAAAGGAAGGAGCAGGGTGAATGGAAGGGGGGAGAGAGCCCCAGTGTTTAAGAAAGTGGAAAGAGAAGGCAGTCTGACCAACAGAAGAAAGATTAAAGAGAATGAAAGCAAGTGTTGCGAAAGGAGTAAGAGGTAGTGGGGGAGAGGAGACAAGCAAGACAAAAAGGGAGCGAGCCAAACCAAAAATTGAAGATAAATGAGGTACAGTGGGCAAGATGTCTGGCATCAAGGGAGGGAAGGGATAGGGAGGTGTACAATGAACAGTGACGAGTGTGCAAACGTTTGTCGAGTGCAAATCGACAGGAGTGAAAGTAGGGGTCCAGTCTGGCTAAGGTGGACTTAGGAGCAGCACTGTAAACAATGTCACCATAGTCAAAAATGGGGAGAATCATCTTCAAGAGGAACTCTCTGTGGGCAGGAAGTGGGATGCTTCTCTTATTCCTGTAAAGTGCACAAAGTTTGGGATGAAGCCTCTTGTGGGTTGCATCCACATGATCAGATAAATTGATTTGGTGATCCAACCATACCTGGAGGTTCTTAAAGAGGAGACATCTTTAATCACTGCACCATCAAGGGTATGGAAGGAGGGAGAGGAGTGAGTCAGCCTCTGCCTGGTGCCAAAAGTCATAAAGACCATTTTCTTTGCACTGAAGGACAACCGTTTTTACAGAACTAGTGCTGGACATTATTAAAATCCAGGTGGAGCTGAAGTGTGAGGTCAAGGGCAGAGGCTCCAGAGGTAAAGCGTATCACATCATCTGCATGCATGCGACGTATATATGAACAAATGAGGGAAAACAACTTCTAGCTGCAGCTGGATGGTACTCCAACCGCCCACAAGCCCCTCGGCGATTACTGAGTATCTCTAACTATAGTCCTGTGGCAGAGGACACCATGGTGAAAGATAAGTCGTACAAAAGTTGGTTGACAGGGCTGGGGGAACAAGTCCAGATGGGGGCAGGTCAAGGGGAAAAACAGCTGAGAAATTATAGATTGAAACAAAGAAAAAAGATACCATGTGTTTTGAGTGCTTCTCATTTGTGTTTTGATCTAGCTCCTCAGACTTAGTAAAGGCATACTGTTTTTTTTCTAGGCCCAGCTGTCTGCTATGCAGTTGACTGGATTTTATTCAACTCACAAAGCACCATCTACTGTACACCCTAAGATTCTAAAGCAATCCCGAGAGGACGTTGAAGTCAAGTGCCATGGTCATCCAAAGGTTTACAAAACTTCATCAACGGATACATCACTTAAGAGGGCTGCAGTCCCAAAAAGAAGATCCAATTCTATCCAAGGGCTCCCAGAATCCTTTGAGAAACACCTTCGAATTAAAAGTAGACAAGTTGCCTCACTGGTATGTATGTATGAGAGACATAGTGATCTATCATATTTCTGCCACTGTTCATTACTACAGTGTATAGTCAGAACTCAACATTTGTGGTCATGATGTACACTGCAATTTTAATATTTATTATAAAAAATACCCGGGAATGAAGCATTCTGACTGGCCAACTCAGATTGTAAGGGGGTTGACTATTAGCTGGAACTAGTCTAAGCTAGAGATGTTGGAAGTTTTCCTTTTCTGGTGAAGAATAGACAAAGTGCTGAAGTTTGCCATTAACAAAGACCTCCAAAAGTTAACCCACTTTGCCACATTTGGGGTGTAGTGAACTTTGCAAAACTATGCAAGGTGCTTCACCAGCAAAATAAATGCTACTTTGTGAAGGGTGATTAGCTGGCTAGTCCCATGCTGTGCAAAAGGTTGATCACATGGTTACATTGCTGCATGAATTACAATGATGTAACCAATAACCATGTGATTCTTCCCTGAAGTGTGCAGTCCTGCTCTGTTAGATTAGACACAGGATGTGTCACCATTAGTGATGCTCAAATTGTGCTTTTGACTATCCTAATGGGATCTGACAGATAGCCCATCTATCCGACTCCAGATCCAAGATCCAGTCCAGTCCCATTTGGATTTCAGATCCAAGTTCTGAGAGTGGGATTTGAGGTTGGATGTCTGCCTCTGATATCTTAGATCTTCCTGGATATAAGTCTCCACCACTCATTCACACTAGTGGGATTAGCGCCGGAGGCACTAGGACCCATCGGGAGCAAACTTTTTGCTGGAGGGTCGGTGCGAGAGATGGCACCGCGAGGCATGGCGCCGCGAGCAGCGGCTCGAGCGGCAATGACTATCTCGGCGACGACCCTCCAACCGCCTCAGTTCCTTTTTTCCCGCCGTCGAGTGCGCTTCAGTGACGACGTCGCTCGTCTGTCGGGAGTCAAACTTCAAACTAGCGCATAGTTTTCAGTTTATTTTTTTGTAACATTATCTCGATAGTAGTATCGCAATTTTATTCTATATTTTAAATTTAACTACTTGAAGAGATCTCCGCCCTACTGGACGGAGTCGACCATGAGGCAGGTCAGGTGACGGTAGGGAGACTTCGTATGAAAGCTGTTCAGTCAGCCGGGCTGGGTCCGTCAGCCTCCTTCTCCTCAGCGGGGTTCCGACAACGGTCAGTCCGATGCCGGGGGATGGGCGGTCCCCGTCGGCACATAAAAATAAGCGGTCGCATTCTCCAGCACCGTTGGCCTCGAAACTCTTCTTGACCCACAGGTCAAAGAAGGCATCACTCGAAATGCTCCTCTGGTATGTCTGTCTCGCGTCGACGGTCGGTTATCGTAGCTAGTTGCCGTTCTTCTTCTTGAGTCGCCAACTGCTGGTGACCGTCGTCCTCGACATCGGAGCCCTCCCGCCTGTAGGTAGTGCTCCAGATGAGCAGTTTCATCAGTGGGCCGCTCTTGTGGGCGATGGGCTCGGAGGTTGGTTCTCCTGCCTGGCTCGGTTGCCCACGGGCCCCTGGGCTCCTCCAGCGATCAGGGCGGTTGGACCTTCCTAGTCGCCTTGGCGCCTTCTTCGGTGCGGTGACTCCGGCTAGGTGTTCCCCTCACATGGCTGCGCGCAGGGGCCACACGATGCCCTTACTCCTGGTTTTTCCTTCTCTAGCTTTCAGGTTCCTGGGCATTTCCGGCACCTTCCGTGGGGTCTGTTGGCTTGTTGGTGCGTTTTGGTACCACTCGGCCTTGCCCGGTGCCGTCATGCGCGCCCGCGTGGTCTCCATGCGCCGCCTGCGCGCGTTGGAATCTGGCGGCTTACCGTCCGGCGCGCGCCGCTGGTTCGGGCGGCGCTGTTGGCGTGCCGCTTGGTCCCGGCGGTGCCGCTTGCGGTGCCGCGTGCCTCTTCGGCGCCGTGCCCCTCTGCGGTGCCGTTTTCAACCCGTTTTGCCTTCTCGGCGCCGGGGGCCCTCGGGGACTCTCCTTGTTTCTCTGCTATTTCCTCCTCTCCTAATTTTCACTCCTTTCCCTGTCCAATCAGTCCTTTCTTGACCATCAGGAGATGATGTTGAGCCTGACCCAGACCTTCGGTTGGGTGATGAAGTGGAGAAACAGGATCTTTCTTTGCTACAGAGCCTGTGGTCGAGGACCTGTCCTTTAAGTCTCTGTTGAAGAACCTGAGATCCACTCTTTCTCTCAGACTACAGACATCGATCCTGGGAAGATATTAAGACTCCAGTACCTTCATGCTTCGGAGATCCCTATGGATTTGACTCCTCCGATCCAGCCTTCCTTCGAGACGCTGTCTCAAATGGTATGGAATAATCCTGCTCTTATTCCCTCAGTGGCTAAATCCATTGATAAGAAGTATTCAGCTCCCAAGGATCGTCCCATTTTGGCATCCCAAGCCTTTGCGGATCCTATTGTAGTCCTGGCAGAGAATGATAAGGTCGTTCTTCCTCAAACTACTACAGCTTGACCTATTAACAAAGAGTCTCGTAAGATTGATACATTAGGTAAGAGAGTCTTTGCTGCCTCCACTCTAAGTATGCGTATTGCCAGTTATCAAGGCTATTTTTCTCAGTATGAGTATATCCTGTGGCACTCTTTGAAAAGAATGGTTGAAGCTCTTCCGGATTCGGACTCCAAGTCAGAGCTTCTTCTGACCGTTACTAGGGGTATTGAGTCCAATAACCAACAGGTCAAAGCCGCTATGGGCAGCTTCCGACACTGAATCACAGCTCAGCAGCCGCAGGTATTTGTACCGCGCCATTCCTGGCTCACGTGTCTGGCTTCACGAATGATGCTCAGCAGCAGGTAAAGGCGCTGCCCTTTGATGGCTCCTTTCTCTTTGGCCTCAGGTGGAACAAGCCTTAGAGGCCACTCAGAAGACTAGGTCGGCCATTAAGTTGGCCAGACCTCCGCCTGCTCCCTCTCGGGGCATGTGAACAGGCGTCAGTTTCATAGTCGTCAGTCCTTTCGAGGCAGAGGCAGGGAAGCTTCCGCAAAGCCAACCTGCCCAACCTCAAAAGTGCAGCAAGCGCGAGGGGCCTAAAGCCCCCAGCGCCACCTTATGAATTGCTGGCCCAAGTTCCATCCACATTGCCCGAGGTGGAACTTTCTCCTCCGTGGGAGGTCATCTGATGTACTTCTACAACCAGTGAAGTCCATAACCGGACAAATGGGTCCTTCGGATAATTCGAGGTTATTCTCTCAATTTTTGGAAACCCCCAATTGTCCTCCCAGACGACAACCCAGGTTGTTGGCCTCTCAGTCAGACCTCCTCACCGCCGAGATCCAGGGCCTTCTAAGCAACAGGGCAATAGAACTGGTGCCCCGCATTCACGGAGACAGGGTTCTACTCCATTACTTTCTGGTTCCAAAGAAGTCTGGGGAATGCGCCCCATTCTAGACCTCAGAAAGTTAAACAAATTTCTCCCCAGGGAGAAATTCAAAATGATTTCCCTAGGTACCCTGTTACCCTTGCTGCATCAGCACGACTGGCTGGCCTCCCTGGATATGCAGGATGCTTACCAGCATATCCCCATCCACCCGACCCACCGCAAGTTCCTCAGGTTTGTAGCTCTGGGTCAGCATTATCAGTTCAGAGTCCTGCCTTTTGGGCTATCCTCGGCGCCGCGAGTCTTTACAAAGTGTTGTGCAGTTCTCGCAGTGCATCTCAGGAAGATCGGACTCTGAGTGTTTCCCTACCTGGACGATTGGCTTCTAGCAAGCCCTTCCAGCCAAGGGACTTTGGAAGCCGTGCAAACGACTTCTCGTCTTCTTATGTCCATGGGAATTCTGCTGAATTTGAAAAAATCACAACTGCAGCCCTCCCAGAGGCTCCTTTTCATAGGGACGCTTCTAGACACCTCTTCAGTGGTGGCTCTACACCAGGGCCCGCCAGGGCACGTGCCCCGATAAAAAAATGCTGTGCCCCAGTTGGTGCCCCATATGCTGCAGAGCTTCCCCCATTGTAACAATATATCAGGGCCCTGGTTGCAATTTTCTGTGCCCCAGCTGTGCCCTGGTAACCATTTGTGGCTAGAGCCGCTGCTGCACCTCTTCCGTGAAGGCTTTCCTTCCAGAGGACAGAAGACTCGACATCCTTCGGATGGCCCATTACATCGGGGAGAACCAATCGGTTACAGCTCTCTCGATGCAACGCATGTTGGGTCTCATGGCGTCCTCAGTGTTCACTGTACCCCTGGCCCGGTTGCACATGAGAACCACCCAATGGATGCTCTCCACTCAGTGGTCTCCGACCTCTCACCCCCAGTCTTATCCCATCAAGGTGACGGAGCCCCTTCGAAGGTCTCTCACCTGGTGGACTCAAGAGAGCAATCTCCTGGAAGGGTTCCCCTTTGCTCCCCCAGATCATCAGATCTCCATCACCACAGACACATCGCTAATGGGATGGGGAGCTCACTGTCGCTCCCTGCACACTCAAGGTGTATGGACTCAGTTCGAAACTCTTCTCCACATAAATGTCCTGGAGATGAGAGCGGTCCTCTACGCGATCCGAGCTCTGAAGGATATCCTTTGTCACAAGAACATTCTCCTTCAAACGGACAACAAAGCTGTGATGTATTACATCAACAAGCAAGGCGGTGCTCATTCTTACCCCCTTTGCAGGGAAGCAATGAGGGTGTGGGAGTGGTGCTTGGAGCACAAGTCTCTGATTCAGGCGGTTTATCTGCCAGGTATACAAAACGATCTAGCAGATCACATCAGCAGAACGGAGGCAGACCCTCACTAGTAGTCTCGATCCAGCCGTAGCTCGGTCACTATTCAAGAGTGGGAGACTCCAGACCTGGACCTTTTGCATCCCCACTCAGCGCAAACACCTCTCTTCTGCTCCAGAAATCCAGGGCCTGGCATTTTCTGTCAGGATGCGTTCAGGCTGCGGTGGACAAAACGTTTTCTTTACGCCTTTCCACCGATCCCTCTAATCCAGAGAGTTCTCCTTAAGTTCGAGTCTCGGGACCAAAATGATTCTCATTGCTCCCTCCTGGCCTCGGCAACTATGGTTTCCTCTGCTCAACAGTATGTTGGCAGCCTCTCTGAGACCACTTCCCTTGCAAATCAACCTTTTGACTCAGGGTTCGTTGGTCCATCCCAACCTGAAATCACTTCACCTTCATGCTTGGCTCCTGAAGAGGTAGAAGTGAATCGATTCAACGTCTCTCGTAGAGTCTCGGACATCCTTCTGGCTGCGCGGAAGCCAGCCACCCGAAAAACGTACGCTTCCAAATGGAAACGCTTTTCTCTCTGGTGTGCAAAGTCCTCTTGGAATCCCTTTTCCTGTCCTCCTGACAAGGTTCTGGAGTATCTTTGGACCTATCAAACTCAGGTCTCCAGTACTCCACAGTTAAAGTTCACCTTAGTGCCATCTCAGCGTTCCATGAGCGGTTTCTTCCTTGACTCTGGCTCAGCTTCCTATGGTGAAGAGATTTCTTAAGGGGATTCTTCATACCAGACCCCCTGTTAGGCGTCCAGTTGCATCCGGGGACATTAACCTGGTGCTGGACATGCTCACTAGGAAGCCTTTCGAGCCCTTAGCTACCTGTGAGCTAAAATATCTTACCTGGAAGACTGCCTTCCTGGTGGCCATTACCTCAGCCCGCAGGGTCTCGGAGATTCATGCCTTGGTGACGGACCCTCCGTATACTGTATTCCATAAAGACAAGGTAGTTCTCCGTACTCATCCTAAATTTCTTCCCAAGGCTGTGTCAGAATTCCATCTAAACCAACCTCTGGTACTTCCCTCTTACTTCGCTAATTTCCAAAATGAAGGGGAACGATCTCTTCATTCCTTGGATGTTAAGAGAGCCTTGCGGTTCTATTTAGATAGAACCAAGAATTTTCGCAAGACTCAGCAACTGTTTGTTTCTTTCAGCGACACCCGGCTGGGTCAACCCGTCGCTATTAGATGCATCTCATCATGGTTAGTGGCATGCCTTCGACATTGCTACTCCATGGCTCAAGTTAAATTGGAGGGTAGAGTGTACGCTCACTCTACTAGGGCGGTCACGGCATCTTTAGCGGAGATTCTATGAATGTTCCAACCATGATATCTGCAACGCCGGCCACCTGGAGCTCAGTGCATACCTTCAAGTAAGATATGCACTGGATGTTCATGCCAGGCGACATTGCGCATTCGGCAGAACTATCCTTAATGGTCTTCTATCTTAGGCCTTTAGGCTCTGGCTCTCCTGCCGCCCTTTTGGGGGATTATCAGCTTGGTACTCTCCTCGGTGTGAATGAGTGGTGGAGACTTATGTCCAGGAAGATATGAAAATACGCACTCCTACCGTAATTCTTGATCTTCTTGAATGATCTCCCACTCATTCGCCCTCCATCCCCGAGCTCACGCTGTGTTGGTCTTCACTCCTTCAAATCTTTAGGCCGTGAGGACTTCTTTGCTGACCCTTCTTACACGAGTCGACGGACTATCTTATGTCCATTTTTAAGGTTAGATTTACTCTTACGTTAGTTCGCTGCACCTCCTTGGTAAAAAGGTACTGAGCGGTTGGAGAGTACGTCGCCGAGATGGTCATTGCTGCTTGAACCTTTGCTGCATGCGCTCATACCTACGTGACGCCATCTCAAGCGCTAGCCACCTCCGCCAGCAAAGAATTTGCTCTCGATGGGTCCTAGTGCCTCCGGCGCTAATCCCACTAGTGTGAATGAGTGGTGGAGACTCGTCCAAGAAGATCAAGAATTACGGTAGGTACGTAATATTCATATCCTGGATAGTCACCTTAGATAGTTGGTATCTTGAAGTAGGGACAGTCCTCAATGCCCCTTCCCCCACCAATCGTTGCTTCTACCTTGCACCGTGACCCGACCGGAGACTTGCACTTAACCCAGCTAGCCTCACCTCCCCCCGCCAGTTAGCAGTGAAGTGGGTAGGGTGACCATGAGTGCCTAAATTTGAAGAAAAAAAAATCAACACAAAGGCCTGCACACAACAACTGCTGTCATACCCACTGGGCCTTCCTCAGCCTTCAGCAGGATGATCAAGGGGTTGTGAGGTAGGGACAGAGTCATGATTCCTCCTCTAACCGCAATTGCCACTTGTACCCCGTGTCAAAAACTCACTCAGCTGGTCAGCCCTCTACTCCCAAAGTGCCAACCTCTGAGTGTATGATTTGTGTACAGTGAACAGAACAAGGTAGCCCTCTTGTCTGTTTTGTGGGTTCAAGTCACCTTAGTCTCAAGCTCTGGAGGGATTCAAACTGATAACCTCTTGTCAGTGTGCCCAATTATCAGGCTCAGATAATTCTGTCTTCGGGGAGCCAGATATCTTTGCCTACAGGCACCCAACCAGGTCTTTCAAATGAACCCTTAGAACTCTATGCAAGACTTTAGAGAACTCTATCCATTTCCCAGTTTGGTATACAATAAGCCCATACACAGTGTTACTTATAACCTTTAAAAGCTCCACTTAAAATAAAAAGAAATGTCAAGGCACTCCAGCAGTTTCGTTTTAAAAAAAAATATCTTTACTTTAAAAATATCAAAGCAGAACAATAATTACAGAACAAATATATATCCCAACACATACAGCCTTAAAACAAACAGGTAAAAAAGTACAGTTCCTACAATTTATAACTTCAGACTAATCTTGTCTAATGCTTACTTTCTTTCAGTGCTTTAAGGGTCTCTCTTTTCTCAGTCAGAAATATTGTCTTGTGTGTCTCTGAGGCTTCTTTCAGCAATTAAAACAGTTCTCAGCCGGCCTTCTCATGATGTCATTAAACTCCGCCTTGGAGTATTAAAAGTTATATTTTAAAGCACAGTATATCCCAACAAGATTTAAAAAAAATGATAAGCGACATAGTCAATTTTCCTCTCCTCAGGTTAACTGGTCAGAACAGGTTTGTGCTCTGCTACACATACATCTCAAAAGTTTCTTTGATCTAAGGCACTGTATTCAAAGCAAGAGTTTAGTTGCCTCTTTAATCCCGTCTGGACCTTGGAATCTACATCTCAAAGGTCTCTCTGATGTAATTCAAGGGTTTCCTGGGAATGTATATTTGGCTTTCCAAATTCGTCTGGTTTCTGTTTGGCCCAGACATCAACCTCTTTGATGAAATGAGCTGGTTTATGGAAGGTTATTCATAACACAAGCATGCTCTTTCCATATGACACCTAGAGCAAAATCAAAGGATTCCCCTTGGGATGCCATGAATGACTAATTTCATTTCCTGGGATCAAAGCAAATTTAACATGCTAATTGAACCTCAGAACTCTGTAGTTTAAAATACCTCCTGTCCTTTGAACTTATCCTTGGGGGGTTTTGGATGGGTCAGTTCAGCAAGACTGTAGTTTCCTCAAACTGACCTTCCCATCACATCTTTTATATGTAATAAAAAAAAATTAATACTGAACTCAGAGTTGGCTGTCTGTCACACCCTGCACCAAGATCTGACTGGAGACTTTCACCAGGCCCATTAAGCCCCCACTGCCAATCAGTTGTGAAGTGGCTGTGGCTTTCTTGAGCACCAAAATTTGAAGATAAGACAAAAAAAAAAACTGCATAAAGGCCAGCACACAATTGGCACTCTCACACCTACTGGGACTTCTCCAGCAGCACCATCGATGGGTTCTGCAGCAGGGACAGAGTCTTAAATCCCCCTTTCCCCCTCAATTGCCACTTCTACCCTGCACTGGTACCTGACTGTAAACCTGTACCTGACCTAAGGGCTTCATGCATAAGGGCAGCTACTGTGGGAGGTAGCCATGGGAGGCAGCCAGTAGCTGGATATATTGCACAGTTTGACTTGATAATTCTGAAGTGGCTGGGCCAAGGTAAAAGTGACTATGCACAATTTGTTCTATAGCATATACCACCTAGGTTAACTACTGTATTGTCATCTGGAACTTCTGCTGTATTTATACTGACCTAATCATCTGTATTTCTTAGATGTTCCCAGTCTGGACCATGTTCTCTGCAAGTGCTCTGTAGGCAGCATATCTATATACATTTGGAAAAGTGGCATTTTAAATTAGCCTGACTGCCTACTGTCAATATGCATCCTATATGAGTGGCCCTTTTTGTATTTTATTTTTATTAATTTTGCAAGCACAACTCACAAAACAATGAGTGCACAGGAGGATAACAACAAAGGCATCATACAACCCAAAACTTTCTCTTAAAAAGGATTAGTTTAAAACACCTCCTCATGAGTAACATTATAGGGGGGGAATACCCACAAAAAACTTTATCCCGTTAATAAATGTTACTCAATGCATGCAGCTAAGGAAGGACAAAGGGGAGTAAGACATTAGATAATTAAAACCCAGATAACAGTAACCAATCATAGCTAAAATGGTCAAAGAAGGATTCCCCCAATACATTCATATTTTACATCAGTGATAGGAATTCCCCAACCTCCCAGGAATAAACACAAAGTTCAGCATGTGTATGTGCTGGAGCAACTACAGCACTCTTTAGGATACTGAAAGGGCATTATAGGGCTAAAGCCGAATCATAACCAGTGAACAAGCTTAAAGCATAGATTATACAATGGCAAGAATGAATGCTCATCCCTGATTGGCTAGACTGAGACTGGACCCGGGATGTTATCCCAGCATAACATCCCAGATCTAGTACCAGTACAGTCATGACCACATCAAATATAGAAAAAAAGTCACTCCATGGAATGCAAGCCATCAGCATGAATGGCTTTGCCCATCCTGATGAGCTGCTGAATTCCGTGACCCCGCTAGGCAACACACAAGTAACCTCGCTCATTTATACCACCTCACAAACTAAACACTTGAAAAAAAAAAGATACCTGAAAAGCGAAAGCTGCATTTTTCCAATCGGCTTTCGTTCAGGAGAAGGAAGCAGGAAGTGAAGCGGCTGAGTGTTCACGAGGCGGGCAGCAAGGAAGGAGCATATCACTGCTGAGAAGCTGATCACAAAGAGGCTTTTACTTACATTTCTTTTTGTTGGTTTCTGTTTTTAATTAGTAAAAGACAACATCTTGGGGGAGATGCGTGAGGGCTCTGGATTAAAGAAAGTCGAATGGAAACGCAGCTTTTACTTTGACTGGTACCAGGAAATACAGAAGCCGAAGTCAGGGACGGCTGTGGAATGACTGTTCATGGTGACCGGGGATAGCAGAAGCCAGTGGAAATGACTGCTTCACTTTCTGGTAATGGCTGTCTTAATTTAGGAAAATTTTCTTTTTTCCCCACCATTTGCTTTCTGAGGTGGAAACTGTAACAGAACATGACTGCACAGAGTGTGGGGGAGGATGAGATGGAGGGGCACCCATTACAAAGCCACAGAAGGGAACTACTTTTTCAAGTACTATCCTTCCACAATAAAAAAAATCTCTGAAAAATAGAATTAAAACACTATTTTTTAACCCATTTTTATTGTAAATGTAAATGAGCCATTGTATAATAGGAATAATGCCCTCCAGGGTGGGTGTTATGCTGGGATAACATTCCTTCTTGGGTGCTGGATGCCCTTGGCCATTGGCCTCGGGCCCAACCACCTAAGGCAGGATGTTATCCCAGCATAACACCCACCCTGTCAGGCATTATTCCTTTAACAGCCAATGTCATAATCCAACCCAATTTGGCTGATATGCTATTAAACAGACCAAGCAGACTGGCAATAGTATTAAAGTATAATGGGATACTGCTATGGGCTAGACAAGGTGGCTACATGCAGTCCCCACCAATAACAAGAAATTAGCTTAGTATTTATTAACGTTAGCCATGTCCATCCTCAATTAAAAAAAAATAAACAAATGAGCAGGCATAGTAAGTCTGAATCCAAGGCCCACATTTACAAGGCAATACCTCCATGACTATCAGTCCTCTACTGAAGAATTGCCCTCGTTCACATCCTCTGTTAGCTCCTGTTTGATACAGTGCACCATCTTTTCAGCGTCTTTGGGCTCATTAAATTGATACTGTTGGTCTTGCCAGGTTAAGTGAAGTTTGGCCAGGAGCAATAGTTGGTGCTGTACCTTTAGTTGTAGGAGACGACTCCTAATCTCAACGAACTTTGAAGCATTTTCTAGTGCTGTAAGAGAGGTCAGGGAAAAGCATAAGTGAATCCTCTCCGTATTTCAGAGATCTTCACTGCCTAGCCAGGGCCATCACTCTATCCTAGTCTCCTATGCCAGTACAAACCACCATCAGTGTTCGGGGTACTGTGGAGTCCAATGCCACCCACTGTGGAGTTATCCGGTAAGCTTTTTCAATGGATAAGGATGGATCTTCCTCTGAAAGTCCCAGGATATTTGGTAGCAGAGTCTTAGCAAAACCAAGACAATCTTTCCCCTCTGCATCGTCCGAAAGCCCCACAACTCTTGGGCTTCTCTCCTGGGCCTGATTTTCAACCATCTCAAGGCTCTGCTGCAGCAGTGCATTTTCTTTTATCAGCTTTACCATTGCCTCAGAGGATGTTTGAGCCGGAGCTTCTGACCGCTGTGCCATCTGTTCGCAAGAGTCCATTCTTGATTCCAGGGCCGAAACTGTGGGAGTCAGGATATCAAACTTTTTATCCAGTTCCTGGACAGATTTAACGAGCTGGTGCAGGGTCGCTTGAATTGAGGTAAGTGAAGCTCCCCTTGGCGATGTCTCAGCCAACTCTGTGGCATTCCCAGACAGTGCAAGCTGTTTCTCACATTGGTGCTGCTGTTTTTTAGGAGTGAAAAATCTGTAGAAGGAGCGTTTGCCCCATACGTTTTGCCCATCCTGTCAGCACTGGAAGTATCAGATGTCCTTTCATACAAAACGTTTAAGAAAATTAGCAATTTTTAAATAATTTTTATAAGTATTCCCAGGAGCTCAAGATTCGTGCTGCTTCCTTAAAAGCTGCTCAGCAGTCCCCCCCCCCTTCCCGAGTGGCCCTTTTATTCCAGTCCTGGGTATTAATACTGTTGTTCTTCTGCTCCAACTATGTCCTATCTGATTGACACATATTTTCAAATTACTAGCTACCCCAAGGATAGCTCTTGCCCCTAGGTTCACCCTGTGTGGATGATCTGTTTATTTTAGCTAGTAGATGTGCCTGTAATTAGCACTATTACCTTCCTGACCAGGTGGCCCCACATTACAGATTCTATATAACTACTGCCCATAGCTGTACCTTAACTAGCGAGTCCTTTAGCTATTGCTTTTTTGGTGTCATCCATAACATTTATTGCTGTGCTCATCTAAATTGTTACCAGAGTACGCATCCAGACCCTACTCAGCAGACTGAATATGAACAACCTGCTGATAAAAATGGGGCACCCAGGGTTGTTATTATGCTGGCGTGTGGCCCTTCAGTCTCGTGGTTTAGAGGAATTGCCCACTCATAATTATTATTGTAATATACTTCCTATTTTGTGATGACTGGTGCTCGTACCTCTCAACTGTCCCTGATTTTCAGGGATGTCCCTTATTTGGCCTCGAAATGTTGCTCTGTCCCTCATAAAATTTGTGTTTTTGTGACAGAACAGTGGGGATTAATAACACATATAGAATAGTGGATGGGTGACAATCCACAACCAGGCTGTGTTTCCATCAAGGTTGTTCATGACATCATAGAGATCTCGAGAGCAAAGCTCGAGAGGTCTCTATGATGTCTTCAACAACCGAGATGAAAACACAGCCATAGTTGTGGATGGTTAACCATCCACTATTTTATATACTGTAGTATATGGTTCCTGGCTTGTCTTTTTTTTTTCATTTTTTTACCTTAGTTATGTCCTGCTGCTCCTGCTCCGGCCCTCTCACGCTTGTCCCGCTCTGACTCAGTTCGGCTTCACCCTGTCCCGCTAGCTTGTCGCCCATTTAGTTTAAAAAAATAATTAAAAATAATATGAAATGACTGTGATTCACGATTGTGACATGGAGCCTTGTAAGGCTGTCCATGTTAAAACGAGGAAGGTCTCCGGACCAGCGCTCGCTAAGTCACGCCGCCATGTTGTATGATTTTTTTCCCACACAGTGTTGTTCAATGAGCCAGTCAGGTGGCAGGGCAAGGCAAAAAAGTTGTTGTACTATCGATGTGATGTAAGAGCGATAGTACAAGAACTATTTTGACCTTTGAACTGTCCTACAAGATTTTGAAAGCCACGGCTTTCTAGTCACAATAAGCCCTTACCATATACTATAAATTAATGTCAAACATTAAAGTTATAGACTTGTTGTTCTTCAGAAAATGCATCTGAACAGAAATCCCTTTATTCTATCAGCTTTCTGATTGAATAGTACCTGATTTTAAGATATGTCCCTGATTTGGGGTCTTTGTCTCTGATTTTTAAAGCCTTCTCCCTGATTCATGAGGCAAGAGGTTGAGATGTATGTTGGTGCTGCTTATGGACAATCAACAACCCTCAGCTGGCTAAGTTATTGGTTAGTCTCCCCCCTTCCCTTGGTGTTAGAACCCTTTTATTAATCCACATAACTATTCTACGTAAATTGTTCTCACAAATGCAAGGTCTGCATACGCAAACCGATTGTACTGCTTCTACAACTGTGCTCTGGGAATACTGAATATTAAACCCCCAATATACTTTTGTTAATAGAAACTTGGTTAAACAGCAACATTGATTCTAGTGTTGTCTCCTTACCAGATTATGACCTTCCTAAGCTTGACAGACAGACTAAAGAAGGAGGCATTGTATTACATATAAAAAATAAGCTGACTGTCTCTATGTCAACATTACTGATAAAGCCAGCTAAATTTAAATGTTCAGTAGAAACCATAATATTATCTGAGGCTGAATCAATTAATGTGGTACACTGCTACAGACCTTCAGCAGTGGGTAATGAGATACAGTACTGACCCACCTATCCCAAATTGTTAGCTCCAGTAATAAAGAAACTATAATCCTGGGGGTCTAACTTTTGACTGTCTTAACCGCATATCTGCTAATCTAAAACTACTGTGTGACAAGCTTGGGCATACTCAGTTAGTTTTGGAACCAACTAGGCACAATCTGAATAATCCCCTGAAATCTTCCATATTAGATATACTTACAAACAGACCTCATAAAATGAAATCTACTACTGTCTTCCATAATGAATTCAGTGACCACAGTGTCATAGGAGTCATCAGTGACATAAAGAAAATAAGCAGAAAACCATTGCTCATCTTTAAGTGGCTCCTGATTCATTTTTGCAAATCAGACTTTCTACGTGATCTATCTTACTTGGCCTTGTTAGTTGAGTAGTGGCTTTCGTTTTCCTCTAGGATTGCTTAAACTTACATAAAAAGGTACTGAAAAAAATTTCCCCATAGACTTGTATGGGGTGCACCTGTGTTCTGCCTGCTTGGACATCACAAAATGTCTGAGCACAAGGGCAAGGCCAGCAGACCGGGAAGTGGAAGGGATCGACTGGCCTTGGATTCGGCTGCAGTTACGATCCCTTCCCTACTTCAAAATACACAGCTGAAAATGATACTTTTGGCAGCAATTAGCTAACACTGCCATAAGGTATTGGGCTATGAAGCCCAAACAGAGTTTGCAATAGTTTGGAAATTCACTTTAAAATTGGATGTATTTATATCACAGGTGCTCCATTTTGTAATGAATCTTCCCTTAAAGACATTTAACTGTACCCTTTATTCAACTGTTGGATGGCTGTCATTGATGTCTAGAAAATTGAAGAGTTTACACGTTTGGTCTTACAAGGCCCTTCTTAATACCTTGCCTCAGTATATTATGGATTTATTTAAATGATCTTTGGGGCAGTATAATTTATGAAAAAATGACATTATCATTCTTGCTGTACCTAGGTATTCCATAAAATTTAGCAAAATTACCTTTAGTTAGATAGATACGGCCTCGGGACTAGATGGGCTGCATCTGAAGTTACTCAGGGAGCTGGCAGCGATATTGGCTGAATCTCTGGTAGGTCTATTCAACAGCTCACTAAGGACAGGGGGTAGTTCCATAAGACTGGAGGGTGGTGGATGTAGTTCCACTTCATAAGGGAGAGGACAAGGAAAAATCAGAACTACAGACTTGTCAATCTTACTTCTGTTGTGGGGAAGCTGATGGAGTCACTGCTCAAAGAGGACCTTGTGGGCCAGCCCGGTGGCACTGAGGGTTGAGGCGCTGGATGCCACACCTCACACCACGCTGGCGACCCGGGTTCAGGAATGAGCCAGGGTCGCCGGGGGTCGGTGTGGGGGGAGGGAAAGGATCGAGCATCCAGAGGATGGCTCTTCCTTCCCTGGGGAGGGTTCTGGGGTTGCGCCACTTTGCAGCAGCACCTGGTGATGGTTGGGTGCAGCACAAGCAGCAGTGGCACATACAGTGGGGAGGAGCTTGGCGGGCGGTGGCACGCTGTGCCTAGCCGCCATTGCACGTCCAAGCTCCTCGGGGACCAACAAGTAGAAAAACCCTTACTACATCCGTGGAGATGAAGGGGGTTCCAGGGATGCAGCCCACATTCCAACACTGGTCCTGTGCTCGGGGGACTCCATGCTGACCTGCCATCCAGGTAGGGTCTCTCTAATTCCAGAAAGGCTGTCGCGGGAGGATGGGCCCGCCCTGGGGGGGGGAGTTATCCAGGGGGCTAGGTCTGCCTGGGTGATCGGGGAGTTCCTCCGAGGGGATGCAGAGTTCAGGCCAGGAGTAGAGGCTGCCGTTGAGAGGACACCCCGGAAGGATGCCCGGGTGTGGAGGTGAAGAAATAGAATTCGGAAAAAAAAAAGAGGACCTTATGGACTACTTGGAGAGCAATGGTCTCCAGAATAGTAAACAGCATGGATTTGTGGCAGGGAGGACTTGTCAGACTAACCTGATAGTTTTCTTTGACTGAGTGAGTTTTCTTTGACTGGGTAATGAGGCAATTGGATAGGGGCATACAATGGATTTGCTCTACTTTGACTTCAGCAAGGCTTTTGACTCAGTGCCTCACAGATGCTTGCTGAATAAGATGGAGGATCCGGGTGCAGCTAAGGTCACAGTAATCTGTGTAGGAAACTTGCTAAAGGTCAGGCAGCAGAGGGTTGTGGTCAACGTGGTCAGATCAGAAGGGAGGGAGGTCACAAGCGAGGTACCACTGGAATCTGCCCTGGGTCCAGTCCTATTCAACATGTTCATCAGTGACACTGGTAAAGGAATCCAGGGCAGGCTAGTATCATTGCAGATGACACTAAGCTTTGTGGGAGGGCGGGTAGTGATGAGGGAATCAGGGAAATGCATAGTGACTTACAAGTGCTAGTGGGATGGTATAAGGTTTGGCAGTTGAAATTCAGCACCAAAAGTGCAAGATAATGCACCTTTGGAACAAGAACTCCAGGTCAGGATACTGGATGGGGGGGGGACTTAGCACTACAGCTGAGGAACGGGACCTTGGAGTAATTGTCAGTGACTCCCTCAAACAATGGAGTCAGTGCAACAAGGCATATAGCAAAGCGAGTGGGATGCTGGGATGTATTGGAATGGACATTGATAGCAAAAGGGAAGAGGTAATACCTATATACATAGGAACATATGAATGTGCCAATAGATAAAGGCCTTGTGATTTATCTAGTCTGCACAGATGTGCAGTTCCCACTGTGTTTTACCAAGGGAACTGCCCACTTCTCCATGTCTACCTGACCCTTGTTTAGTACCCCTCCCCCTTTTACCTACAGCGTCCCCCTCACCCTATCCCAAACACTTTTGAAGCTGTCCTCCGTCTTTAGGGATACCACCTCTGCTGGCAACTAATTCCACTTGGTCACCACCCTCTCAGTGAAAAGGTGCCTCCTCATCTCCTTTCTGAACCTTCCTTCACCAGCTTCAGGCTATTACACCTAGTAGACTTGTTTCCACTAAGGCTGAAGAGGCCCTCAGTGCTCTCCCTGTTTATACCCTTAAGGTACTTGAAGTAGTAGTAGTAAAAACTTTATTTTTATACAGGGAAACAAATCTTTAGGCCAGTAGGCCCAGTTTATAAGACTGTCCTGTTTATAACCTGTTAGGCTATACATTTAAAATATACAACTATTAAAAATAGTTTTAACATACATAATAATGCTGAAACAATCAGTCACTCCATTCATCCTATATCTCTCAACAGGACACGCAGTATCCATTTACATTAATTTATAATAATACTTAGGTAGTCCCCCTCGGGATTCTCTCAATCCATATTTTACATTAACCAAAGCATTGACAAGCAACAGAACTTACTATAGCCAGTTCCTGCAAGAAAAGGCTATATACTGGAAAAGAATGGGCCAAGCTGGATAAATGTTTCCAATGTTTGGCTGCTTGATATCGTAAAGTATTTTCTCCATATTTATTTTTAATTAACAAAAGTCAAGACCTTGTTTATTTGACAAGAGCTTTTTGCCGTTTGATAAAATTGATCACTCCCTCCAAACAGACCCTCATTTATGTAATGCTCTGGATAATGTATATGAAATTTATATATTAATTTTTGCAATGACATGGCACATTTAACTTCAAGTGATTTCCACTGCAGTGTGGTCAACAACACACAATGATGGGTTCTTGGCTCACACCATAAAACGTATCTAGCAACTCTATTATAAACTATATCCAGTTTATTTATAAGTGTCTCGTTAGCAGTTCAATACACTAGGTCCCCATATTGAAACATAGAAGTTGATGGCAGATAAGGACTGCAAGGCCCATCCAGTCTGCCCATTTTTCCTTTTCTGCCTTATGAATGTGCCATTGGCCTTTGCTTTGCCAATGGCCTATCTATTCATACTCATCTGTATTGCTCCTTTATGCCTATCCCATGCCTGTTTGAAGCCCTGAACTGTATTCATATCCACCACTTCCTGAGGGGTAGGCCGTTCCATGCATCCACCACCCTTTCTGTGAAAAAGACCTTCCTCACATTTCCCCTTAATCGGCCTCCCTCTAATTTCATACTGTGTCCTGTTATTTTTCTTACATTGAAACATGTTAGACTCTGTCACCTTATTAATGCCCTTAAGGTGTTTGAATGTTTCAATCATATCACCTCTCTCCCTCCTTTGCTGTAGTGTATACATATTGAGCTCCATTAATCTGTCCTCATATGTTTTCTGATGCAGTCCCAGCAACATTTTGGTTGCCCTTCTCTGGACTGCCTCAATTTGGTTAATGTCCTTGTGAAGTTGTGGCCTCCAGTACTGCATGCAGTACTCCAGATGGGAGCCTAACCAGTGTCTTATGAGGGATTATTACCTCCCTCTTCTGACTTGTGCTACCCCTACTAATACCCCAACATCCCTCTAGCCTTACCTACTGCTTTAGTGGTCTGCTTGGATGATTTCAGGTCATCGGTGATGATGACGCCCAAGTCTCTCTCGCTCTTTCCCTGTGACTGCCAGCAACTCCCCTCCCAGCCTATAGGTGGCTTTTGGGTTTCTCTTCCCTATGTGCATGATCTTGCACTTCTTTGCGTCAATACAGGTAATATTAGTTATTCAGTGACTCTTTTCCTGTTGCTTCTTGTCAAGCATTTCATTGTCCTTTGTAAGGCTCCCACTCTTTTTATTCACCCTCTCTATTAAAGAACCATTATGTTCTTTGAAGGTCATTTCTTCATCAAAAGTAATTCCCAAATAGGAAGAGTGGGACACCTGTTCTAGGTTGAAGGTCTCAATCATGTCCTCTCTGTCTCAGTTCTGTCCTCAAGAGTGTACATATTGATCTCCCATAACCGTGCTGTCCCTGGATCATCTTGGCCATCCTGCTCTGGACCACTTCCAGAAAATTGAAATACTTCCTGAGATAAGGGCTCCAAAACTGCACACTGTACTCCAGGTGTGGTCTCACTAGGAACCTATAAAAATCACTTCAGCCTTCCTACTGGTGAGTCCCCTAGCTATGCAGCCCAGCATCCAATTTGCTTTGGCTGCTGCTTTCCTGCAGTATGCCGAGAGTTTTGGGTCACTCCTGATAATTACACCCAGGTCCTTCTCCTCCTCTGTTCTGGTTACTTGCACACTGCCCAACCAGTATTTGGTCCTTGTGTTTTTCCCGCTATAGGTCCTTAGTAAGGCCACACCTGGAGTACTGCACTCAGTTCTGGAGTCCTCACCTCAGGAAGGATAGGGATAGTGTGGAGACAGTGCAGCACAGGGTGACAAAAATAATTCAGGACCAACATGGCAGGCTCTATGAGGAGTACGGCAAGACCCTGAACATGTACTCACTGGAGACAGGAAGGGAGAGGGGAGTTATGATAGGGATCTTCAAGTTCCTAAAAGGAATTAACATGGTGAACTGTGGGGAGCTATTTAGCTTGAATACTAGTTTCTGGTCATGTGGGCATGAGTGGAAACTAACAGGAGGGAGGTTCAGGCAGGACATAAGGAAGTATTATTTTACAGAAAGGGTGGTGGAGCCATGGAACAGTCCAGCAGCTGTGCTGGTTGCTAAATCCATTGGTAGTTTCAAGCATGGTTGGGACAGAATGAAGGGTATAGTGGTTGCTCAGAGCTGTAGAAACTGGGAGGAGAATGGGTGGAAGGATGGGGAGGGCTAGGACCCTGGAAGGACAGTAGGTCCCCGGGGCTAAATAGGCAAACTGGGTAGAGCTTTGGCCTTTTTCTGTCATCATTGTCTATGTTTCTGTGTTGCTAGTTGGCTTGCACCCAGCCTCTGGAATAAACTGCAAAGCACTCTAAACTTCGCTCACTGATTAGTCTACATTCATTTAAGGAGCATATTGAAAATTTCTGCTCAAATGTATGCGACTTTAAAGAATTTAGGCCCATTAATGTCTGATTTGTTTTGATTTATTGCTCTATAAAATTGCAATCAGTTCAGTAAAAAAACAAAAAAAAATCAAATTAATTACAGTCTAGGTAAGCAAACTATACATCTGATATATACAAGATAATAATTATTACAAAATATCTAAGCTAATACATAAATATTTAAAAGCCTGCCTAGTTACACAATTATAGAATACACACAGCGCCCACTGCGGTAAAATGCTGGACCCTCTCCATATTGCACATAGTATGCCTATATAATACACATAAAACTGTCTCATCTCTAATGTTGTCCCAGTCTTTTTCCTGTTTTTGTATAAATATTTGTTAAGGCTGTGTACTTGTTTCTGTAATAACTCTATACTTTGCTTAGCACTGTTCAAAAAGTATATTTTTTTCCAATTGTTTAATCAGGAGAGACACACTAAGCTGAAAGCTTATTTACAGGTGCGACCAAGGAGCACAGGGAAGTTAAGTGATTTGCTTAGGGTCATATACTAAGAGTGGTGCTGTGGGATTCAAACCCAGGTCTTCAGATTTGTATCTCAGAGCTTTAAACCACTGCACTATACTGCCTCCTTTTAACATGTTTGTTCTAATCAGGACCTCTTTATAAATGAGCTTTGCTTAATGAAGCCTTCTTCCTGGTGAAACAAATAAATACAATACAATACAATCCTATTGGATCCCTTGGTGATAGAATCCAGTAGTCGGATACCAATGGTATCCGATGCCATCTGGTATCCAAGGAATTCACTGGTATCCGATAGTTATCCAAGAGTTAAGTGGTCCTCTCCTAGTAACTTATTTCTCACTTGGTAGCGCAAAGGATTCCTTTTTGCTGAGATATGCATATTGACTAAAAAAGGGAGAAAACAAAAAAGACTGTAATACCTTTTATTTGACTAACAGAAATGTATTATATGAGCTTTGTAAGCCACATACCACTGTTAATTAGATACTGTAATAATGTAGCTACATGGAGAATATTTTATACAGAGAACTCCTTGTTAATTAGAATAAAAAATTCAAGCACTTCTGGTGTGAATATATTTTTACACGAGTGTGACAGTTCTGTTGATAAGGACGTATCCTAGCAGAGAGCACTTGGCCAGAATAGCACTGACCACAATGCCATCGACAACAATAACTCAGCAATAATGCTGTCAGTTTTATTTTAGGGGCTCTGCTCCCACCCCTGGACTGAAGGATTCCCACTCGGGAGGGAGTGGGGCCATGGAATACTATTTACATGGCCCGAGTTAAAGAAATGAAGTCTCAAGTACACAAAAATGTTAGCGACCAGGATTAGAACCCTGGTTTTTACTGCTGCTGGCCAAATTGCTCTATACTCTAGCCCTCCACACCACAGGAACAGTCCAGACAACCTCCTGGATCATGGTGCTCTTTTTTTGTGGTGAGCACCACGGACAGCGACCTGGGGAGCACTTACTGAAAGTGCTGTAGATCCCCTCTCGCTGTCCGTGCTAGCGCTACACGAACTAGCGCTTTGTAGACTGATGCCATTTATGTAGCGCTATTCTAACTGGGTACCGCAAGGGAGCTACTGCATAAATAATTTGATGTATTTATAGACAAAGAGGGCAGTGTTTGAAACACACGGATATAAACAGCTGGGAGATACAGACCCCTTTCCCAGGATGGAATGTGACAGGAGGAGGCCTATAAATTGTTAGATGTATATATTACAAGAACCTCCCTAACAACTTAGGGTTACCACCTGTCCTGATTTTTGCAGGACAGTCCTGATTTGGGCAGCTGTGTCCTGCAAAAAAACATGAAAAATACTACATGTCCTGATTTTATTGTAGAAAAAATATTTTCTAACTTTCCCTAAATGTTGCAGAAAACCACAATACCTTAACTAAAATACCTTAAAATAAGAAACAATAGAAGCAACTAAGAAACTACAATACTTACCCTTAATTCTGATTATATAGAGACAACAAGTCTGTTGCATTGCTCGAGGTTACGTACTGTCCTGCGAAAAATCATGTTTCACTAAGAAATGTCCCACTTTGGGCTTCCTAAAAGGTGATAACCCTACAGACATTTGCAGCAGTATTTGTTAGTCACTCTGTAGTTTTTTCAACAATAATGTTTCTCTAGCAAAAACATCAATAGATTCATCTTTCACCTCATTTTCTATTATTCTTGAACTAAGATACAGGATCTTGAAGTTTCCAAAAGATTTCTGCCTCTCTTCCATACCTGCCATGTAAAAATTAAATATCTCTTGGTACGGTGCTGAACGGTGTACCATCAGAAACACATAGTAGTGCAATCAGAACACATCCAAAGTACAAATTTGGTACTGTATGTACATTCATCAGGTAACCTTAATGGAAGGGACTTTTAAACAATTGTGGGTGGCAGCTATCCTTAATGACTTGACTCATTAATTACAAAATGACCATAAAAGCTACTTTAAAAATAGTCAAGAAAAGTAAAAATATACTGAGCATGAATTGTAGGATGTCAAAACTACATTCTTCTTACACATCTACATAATTACTTGTTTTTTGCTAACACATACTGCTGCTTCAAGTAATCTAGAAATTTTGAAGGTTTTAACCCTGGAAAAAAACGTACAAGTCCAGATTGTTGCATGCACGCCTGTGACCAGGGAGTGCTAGAGCTGCGGTTGCAGTAGAGCCCACAATGTTAGAGGTCCATTGCCTCAGAGGTCAGCATTAAGAAAACCTTTTCCAATAGTCAAAATTGCAAGTTTCTCTTTGGAAATTGCTGATCCATTTGAAATTCGGTCTGTCAGCAGTGGTGTCAGAAGATTCCAACTCCAGTTTCACGTGGTTGGGGGTGAGTACAGAACAAAGAAGCAGTAGAGCCCATTACTCAAAACATCTAATCTTGGTGCTCATGTCTCTAGGAGGAACAGGAACAAATTACATTGCCCAGTTCTTTGATCATGGTGCCAGCAAGGGGGGGTGGGGTGGGGGGGCATGGACAAACTATGTATGCTCAGCAGGACTGATACAAAAAAACTTACTCTATAAAAATTTCATATGTGCTAATGGTTATTTTACATCCATTGGTCGGGAGGTGGGCCCCACAAAATATTTTGCAGGGAGGCCCTTGCAGTTGTTGGCATAGCCCTGGTTGCATGTAACAAATCCCACATCTCTGTTCTGTCCATTTTCATGGTTTTTGAACATTGTTATACATTTGGTTTCCCAGTCTCCTTTCTGGAATGCCTTTAAATGTGTCCTTTTGTACAATGACTGTCAAGTCTTGCAGCCTATGTGGTTTCTGTGAGAAATGCCCTCCCACTTGTGCCTGCATGTCTGCTTGTTGTATTGTAAATATATGTAAGTTAATTTGGGCTATTAAGGTCTGGCTGATTTCACCTGCATACCAGGCATTTGTGTACTTTTTACATCTGATCAAATATATCAGATTCTTAGAGTCACAGCTATGTACACCCTAGAAGTCGTATCTTTTCTCAGTACATGGGGAACATATACTGTTGCATTCATCAACATGTGTACAAGCTTTGCATCTTGGACTATGACATCTCGAACCTGGTACCTCACTGTTAAGTGTTATATACCCTGCTGCTGACGAGTTTCTGTTGTAGGCTTGGAGGCTATCTGAATGTCAGCACTGGTGGTTCAGGGAAGACTTCAGAAAGATTGACATCATCCAGATTTCCCTTTTTCTCCCTTGTTGTAAGAGGCCATTTTCCCCATTTTGAGTCGTTCTATGACTACTTTGCTCACTTCAGGTTACCCATGCTCGCACATTTACTTATAAAGTCGCTGTCCTTCCATCTCCTGCCTAACCAGAACCATGATGCCTGACTTATTAGCCCTTGAACTGTCTCTCTGGCCAGGCTGGGCTGGTGGTTTGCCCAGGATACATGCCCATCAGGTGTGCCGGTGACATGGGAGAGGTTTCTGGTCCAGTTGTACGCCTTGTCTGGTAAGGGGGCCAGTGTTGTGCAGTTGCCCACAACCTCTAGGCCACCCCACAGCCCTCAGGAGGCACTTAAGCAGAAGGCTCAGCATCCCTCTCCTCTCAGAGCTGAACAGCACTGCCTCTGCAGTGCTCTCATAGGTTTGTCAGCTGGAGGTGGGCAGGCATAAACCCGGGTTGCCATATGGGAGAGCAACATACCCCACTGGGGCCACCTGGCTGTACAGGAGTACTCCTTTTAATATGGGGCTCCCACTCCCCAGCATTTCAAAATTATTCTCAGCTGTTTTTAAACACCACTGTCTCATAAGGGCAGGGAGCAGTGTCTGTTGCATGTTAGTTCATATTAGTCACAAGAGCAGTGACATACAACGAGTGATCAGAAACAGTTGAGAATACTGGTGAAAGCCTGCAGATAGTCATACTAAAAGGAGTGCTTCTGTTATGATTTCAAATGTAAATAAACATGGTAAAGCAGAGTTAAAACGGGGGGAGGGGGCATCTTACAAGACTGGAGAAAAAGAACAATCTAAAAGAAAATATAAAGGTATAGGTCAGCATTTTCAAAGTAACATACTCTGCTGCTATAAGTGTCAGAACTGATTAAAAAAATGTTGGAATGTGAAATGGTTATAACAAATGTATTGAATGTGGGAAGAACTGAAAAACTGTGCAGCAACAGACCAGTCCACTGGCCTAGTAGTGTGCACAAGAACTCCCTGCATGGGGTGATCTAGGTGTGCATTCTGAGTAAAGTAGCTTGCAAGGATGTGCAATGCCTCTGAAAGCGGGTCATTGGAATCTGACACTAGATGGTTTCCCCTTATGGCTGATGGTGTGTCATGTAAGTAGATCCCCTCCTTATGCTTTAAAAAAAAGGTGATGGTGGGGTACAAGTGTCCATGTGCATGTCACAGTGACTATCAAAAATTGCAATTGCTCTGGCAGCTGTTCCCTCCTCTCAATTTGTGCTGATGTATCATGCCTTTCTTCCAGGTTGGTCACCAAGAAGTTCCACGAAGGAGGAGGTCATCTTCAGGGTGGCAGGACTGGTTGAGGAGGATTGCAGCAGGGACTAACTGCAGAGAAGGAGAAGTAAAAGACTAAAAGAATTAAATATGTGTAACCCTTCCCTGATCCTCAAAATTGCATCTAGGGATCCCAATGTTATGAATTGGGGGGGGGGGCACAGACAAGAAACACTCCCTGGACCTCTCTCCAGGCAAGATGGAAAACAAGGTGGCCTATCTGAAGCCATCTTATTATATCTTTAAGTAGGTCTTCCTCTACCAAACAACTCCCTTCTAGCACAGCTGGCATTAGGACTGGCAGCAGACATCTTCCTTACAGGGGACTCTCTTCTGCTGCTTTCTCACTGGGAGGGGGGGCAAACTCTCCAAAATGGGAATAAATACTGTGTGATTAAGCAGAATTTAGAAAATAGGCATTCAAACACCATGAAGTCTTGCTATATTATGACTAATGCAGTTAGCCACTGCACTTGAACTGCCCCGGAGAGGAAAGAGTTAACTCCAGGGAGTCTGGAGTTCTACAGCGCGAGAGCGCTTATGCCAAAGCTCTATCTGGGCAGTTTCAAATGAAACTGTCAGATTCTTTACTCCGCTTCACTGAACAGTCGCTCCGGAGATCAGCTCCTTCAGCTCGGTTCATTTCTCAGTTCAAGCGAGTATTTTCGGTTCATTTGAACCGGCAAAAAGTATTTATTTTACCGCAT
Source organism: Neoceratodus forsteri (assembly GCA_016271365.2). NCBI lineage: Eukaryota > Metazoa > Chordata > Ceratodontiformes > Ceratodontidae > Neoceratodus > Neoceratodus forsteri. The sequence goes on along the minus strand of CM057459.1, from coordinate 430,211,816 downwards.
TTCGGTTAAAAGCTCTATCTGGTAAACCGTAAGTACAAAAATTAAAGTCTGTGTGGAAATTCAATTATCGGTTCGGTTTTGAACCGATCGGTTTGCTGAAATTAACGTTTTAAAGTGTTGGTTGGGCTTTTAGAGTGCGGTTCCCGGTTCTTATCGGTTCTGAAAAACCTTGCTTTAAAATTAGGTTTTTCAAATACCCGTGACACGGTTAGGAACCGAGCAAGGGTGTCTTGCCTGGCACTGCCATCAAAAGGGCAAGTTTTTGGTAGGCTGGCATTATGTCTGAGAAACCAAAAGAAAACCGGCCCACTGGGTTTCAACACTGTGATGTCTGTGGGGAAGCCTTTGCCAAGGCTGACCCACACACCACTTGTGTTTATTGTTTGGGGCTGACCACCTCCTGTCAGACTGCCAGGTGTGTAAAATTTCCTGCAGCCACCCTGGAAAGAGATTGGGCGGCTCAGGGGCGAGAGGCCAAAAGTCCAGCTGACCCAGATGGCCAGCCGGTCCAGCACCCACTGGACCAGAGGAGTGCCCTCTGACCAGGGCGAGACTTCTCGGGCAAAGGAAGGCTGGTTCAGAAGAACCAATCCCAGTGAAAAAGACAAAGAAATCAGTAGGTTTGGAGTCCAAAATTGTCTCCAACTTCTGCAGAAATAGCTAAAGCCATACAGATTGTCCAGTCACTGTCTCAGGGTCCTGTCAAACCACCAACAGTTGGTAAAGGGTTGGTTCGTTCAGTTCAGTGGTTCAGGAGTATGATGTTGAGAATTTTATGAACCACAGGAGGAGGAGGAATTTGATCAATATATATGTGGCTGGGAGGGTCTGGGCGTGCCCATTGAACGGACATTTCTCCAGACAGACCTTTAGAATCTCTCCTATTCTGTCTGAGTCCCTTCTCATTTTATGTTTTACAAAAGGTTGCAGAAACCCTCCAGCTTCCTTTAGAGGAGGCTGTGGATGAGCAAGAGGAGCCTGATTATGTAGAAATGATGGATATACCAGAGTCTAGGAGGTTGTCTATTCCTTTGCATAAGTCATTTAGGAAGCAAACAACAAAGATTTAAAAATCCTCATTCTGTCCCTCCTGTAGATAAAAAATGGACAGAAGGTATACTTTGTCAGGCTCTGATACAGACTTCCTCACTGAGCAGTGTAGTCGTGTAGGTGTGGTTCAAGCTGCAGCCTGTGACAAGGCTAATATTCCCCTGGCCTCACATCCTCCTGATAAGGATTCCAGGAGGATTGATGCCATGGCGAAAAAACAGTATATGCAGCTTCTTTGGGACTCAGGCAGGCAAATTATATGGCTTATGTAGCTAGATATCAGAAATCTAGATGGGACACAGTATTGCAGTTAGCCAAGCAGGCACATGGCCAGCTGGCTGAGTGAGTTGGAACAGGTGGCTGCTGATGGCATTGAAGCCTCTAAAGTTCAATTTCATACTGCTGTTGATGTTAATGATGTTTCCTCTAGGGTCATGGCCACTTCTGTAGCTTTCCGTAGGTTGGCATGGCTCAGATGCACTAATCTGTCCCAAGATACTCAGTCAAAGGCTATGGATTTTCTTGTAGTGGGTAATTCTCTGTTTGGGGAACAAACAGAAAACTATATGAAAAGATGGATGAATACAGAACTACCTACAAAAGTGCCCAGGCTAAGGAGAGGCATGCCACTCCACAGAGCACGCTCCCAGAGAATAGGGGCAGGTCTTTCTACAGGCCTTTTACCAATCTCAGGCCTCCTCTGCGTTTGCACAGAGGGTTTCTTCAGAGGCAGAGGTAGGCGCGGGCATAAGTAAACCGTCCCCTCCCTCAGCCTAAGGCTACTGCCAAGCAGGCACCCTGATGGGGTGCCCAGGGCCCATTCTCCTGTACCAGTGGGGGCAGGTTGGTTTATTTCAGCCAGAACTGGGTGTCCTAACCCGGACAGATGGGTTCTGGAGGTAATAAGCCAGGGTCTGATTCTCAGCTTCAAACAGTTTCCAAAGATGAGAGCCAGACATTTTCCTACAAATCCTACAGAAGCCCTTGCTTGGAAGCAGAGGTTTCTTCTCTTCTGGACTGCAAAGCAGTAGAAAGGGTCCCTCCTTGCCATCAGGGCGAAGGGGCTGTACTCAAGATACTTTCTTACCCCAAAAAAGACAGGAGAATGGTGGTCCATCCTAGATTTAAGGTACCTGAACAAGCATCTTTTGAAACCAAAGTTCAAAATGTTAACTCTGGCAATGATTTTGCCTTCTCTGAGGCCAGGGGACTGGCTGGTTTCCCTGGACCTCAAGGATGCCTATTTTCATGTTCTGATCAGGCCTTCTCACGAAAGTACCTCAGGTTGAACTGCCCTCAGGCCACTACCAGTTCAGGGCAATGTCCTTGACCTTACCTCTGCGCCAAGGGTATTCACGAAATGTCTAGCTGTGGTAGTGGCTCATTTAAGAAGGCAAGGATTGCTGTGTTTCCCTACCTGGACGACTGGCTCATAGTGGGTCAGTCCCCAGATCAGGTAAAATCCCACTTGCAAGTCACCCAGCAGCTTCTCACTTCCTGGGATTCCTGCTGAATTTACCAAAGTCAGTTCTGGAACCAGTTCAGGTACTAACTTTCATAGGTGCAGAATTGAACACAAAGTTAGCCAGGGCATTTCTTCCCTCGGAAAGGGTAGACAGGCTCATTGCCCTGGCATCCTCCTTTACCCCTGCGGGTTTCTTGACCAGCAAGGCATTTTCTGCAACTCCTAGGGCACATGGCTGCTTCCACAGCGTAATGCAAGGAGCAAGATTCCAGATGAGGGACATTCAGTTCCATTTGAGGGCCTATTGGTCTCAAAGGAGGCCCTTTCCAAATTGGTTCCAGTGACCAAACTCTGATCCTGGCTCTACACTGGTGGCAGGATCAAAGCAATCTAAAACAAGGGGTTCCTTTCATTCCCGTTTCACTCCCTCACCCTCACCACGGATGCCTCCCTGTTAGGTGGGAGCTCACTTGGGCGACCTGTCCACCAGGAGTGTGGTCTCCTCAGGAATCTCTGCTCCACATCAACCTTTTGGAACTCAGAGCTGTCTTTCTAGCTCTTCAGGTGTTTTCAGCTTCTGTCCAGAACAAAGTAGTTCAAGTCAGGACAGACAACACCACAACAATGTGGTACATCAACAAGCAAGCACTCGGTCATCAGCCTTGTGCACCAAGCAATGAAGTTGTGGTCTCTGGCTACTCCCCTGAACACCTCCCTGATAGCAGTTCACCTTCCAGGGAAGGACAATATCCTGGCGGATGCCTCAGCAGGATTTCTCAGGGCCATCACGAATGGGCTCTCAATCCCTCAGGTGCTGGGGTCGGTCTTTGCCAGATGGGGCACCCCTCAGATAGATCTTTTCGCAGCCCCAGACAACCACCAACTTCCTCTGTTTTGTTGCAGGCCTCCAGTGCTGGGCTCAGTCCCCCTGGACGCCTTTCAGTTGGATTGGAAAGGGAAGTTCCTGTATGCCTTTCCCCTTTCCTCTTCTTTTCAGGGTACTAGTAAAAATCAGATCTCAGTCCTGCAAAGTGATTCTGATTGCCCCAGATTGGGCCAGACAGCCCTGGTACCCACTGCTTCTGTCCTGACAGTCCACTCCTGCCCTGAGCTTGCCCAGAGTCCATGACTTGCTGGGCTGTGCACAGGGAGAGTGTGGTATCCGGACCTCAAATCCCTCCATCTCAAGGCATGGCTTTTGAGGAGTTAGAATTTGCTGACTTACACCTTTCTCAAGGTGTTCTGGATATTTTAAAGGCTTCAAGGAAGCCTTCCACTAGGACCACTTACAATCCTAAGTGGAAAGGTTTTCCATCTGGTGCTCTGAGAACAGATTTTCCCAGAATCTGCTGATCTGCCCATTTACTGGACTATTTGGTCCATTTAAATTCCTAGGCCTTAGGCCAGCTACCTTAAAGGTTCATCTGGCAGCTGTCTCTGCTTTTGTGTCAGCAGGAAGCCTGCTTCCTTTCTTCTCACCCTGTGTTTTCAAGTTTTTAAGGGGTTACTTCACACTAACCCTCCTTTTCGAGAACCAGCCCCGCCTGGGACCTGAATGTTTGCATTGCTCAAATCAACCTCCTTTGAGCCTCTGTCCTCAGCAGAGCTCAAGTTTCTAACTTGGAAAACTGTTTTCCTAGTGGCTATCACTTCTGCCAGACGCATAAGTGAACTACAGGCCCTGTCAGTGGAAGAAGATTTTATCTCTTTCCACGAGATAAGGTAGTCCTCAGGACTAACAGAAAGTTTTTGCCCAAAGTGGTTTCAGATTTCCACCTGAACCAATCCATATCTCTTCAGTATTTTTCACTGAGCATTCTTCCTCAGGTGAGGAGACTGCACAGCTTGGACGCTCAAAAGAGCCTTAAGCTACTATTTGGAACGCACTAAGGGTCACAGGTTCAATCCTCCAACTCTTCCTTACCTATGGCGAGGTTGGCAAGGGAAACCTGCCACTAAGAGGACAATTGCAAGGTGGATTGTCTCTGTATCCAATTTTGTTATCAAAACTAGGTAGAGAACCCCCCTCAGGACTGAGGGCTCACTCCACCAGGGGTACAGCTGCATCTCTAGCGGCTGCTAGAGATATTCCCATTCTGGAAATCTGTCAAGTTGCTACTTGGAAAACAGTTCACACTTTTACCAAGCATTATTCCCTGGATATTCAGTCCAGGAGAGATGCTCGTTTTGGCACAGCTGTGCTTCAGAGCCTATTTCCTAAGTAGGTTCTGACCCTCCTCCATGGAGGTACTGCTGTGTATCTGCATTAGTCATAATACAGCAAGACTTCATGGTGTTTGAAGAAAAATTACTCACCTTAGTAATTGCTTTTCTTCTCATGGAGTCTTGCTATATTATGACCACCTCCCTCCTGCCCTCTCAGAACTTCTGCTTGGGTAGGGTGGCAAATTAGTGCAAGCACTGTGTCATGCCATTGTAGTTTTTTTCCTTACCTTCTTTTATTTAGGTTAGGGAACTAGGTTATTTTATTTAGGTAATATATTGGCCCCTTCCTGGACTTGAGTCTTTGGGGAAGGGGGTCCTAATGGTGCTTGTCAGGGGTAACTAATAATACTATTATTCATTGTTATTATTGTTATTGTTGTTTATATTGTTGTTATTTCTACTAGTAGGTAGCCATTTGGCTAGTGTAGAGCTTTCACACAGACTTGTTGCTTAGTATTAGCTTCGTAAAGATCTGACAGTTTCATTTGAAACTGCCCAGATAGAGCTTTGGCATAAGCGCTCTCGCGCTGTAGAACTCCAGACTCCCTGGAGTTAAAACTTTCCTCTCCGGGGCAGTTCAAGTGCAGTGGCTAACTGCATTAGTCATAATATAGCAAGACTCCATGAGAAGAAAAGCAATTACTAAGGTGAGTAATTTTTTCTTTTATTTCCTGGCATCTGATTGGCTGGTACCCTTGCCAGGGGGGTACATTAACTTTCAATAGATGCCCAGGAAACAAAAAATACCAGCCCCACCCTCCCTTCACCTTCTCAAGTATCCCTGTGCTCACCCTGTGTCCTCATTGGGCAAAAAGCACCCCAGTGAATTTAGAAATCCCCACCATTTTTATCTAAGCTTAGCGAGATATGCACACCCAACACTGCGAATTCAGTGGCATCCATACCAACCCCATACACCAACCTTCCCTTGGCTCCCTTCACATTACACAAAAGAAAAAGTTGCCATACATTTTAAAACAAAAAGTAAGCCGTCATGCTAATCAGCTTCACTCACATGCGGTGGGCACTGCGTTTAAACTGCAGTGTGCGCGCGCCTTTCCGTAACAGAAATAACTGCTGTTTGCCACACATTTGGCACCCCACAGAAACACATAAAAAGATGGAAAAAGCCTGCAAGATAAAATCCAGGAGTACCGTATACTGCCCATTATGACCCCAAAACACACCTGTAAGTCTCCCCCCCCCGCCGTCGAGCTGTACTGCTGTGTCTCAAACTGACCACATTTCCATACGACCACAACAGCTTTGTTTCCTATTAAAAAAAAAAAAGGGGTGCATCAAAATGAGAAAAGCCCTTTTCAGCTCTAATGGCAGTTGCCTAGGAGACTGAGAGAGCAGGGATGGCTAAATGAGTACACAAAGCTGCCAAAACTCAATAAAAATTATTTTACTTATGGCATTGGTGCTGTACAGCTGTGCTTCAAACTGACCACGTTCCCAAGTCACTGGTCCCAATTGCAATCGCAACCATAACAGCTTCGCTTTCAATTTTCAAAAAAGGGCATTGAAATAAAAAAAAAAAAAAAAACATTTCATGGCTAACTAATGGTGATTGCCCAAGTGATTGGGAGAGCAGGGATGGCTGAAGTTGGGTACAGAAAGCTGCAAAACCTTCATATAAAATTCTAATGTAGAAAACTAAAATGCAGCGCTCTCTACTGACAAGTACAGAATTAACACTGTAGTAGAGGGACTACTTTACAAGAATCTGTATTTTTATACTGTTTATGTCTTTATTAGAATTGTTTTTAATCTTTTATTTAAAATCAGTAAAAATGTTACTTATGGCCCATTTTCTAAGTGCAATAATACCCTCCAGGGTGGGCGGTATGGGCAATACCGGACCTTCCAGAGGCTATAAGGCCCTCTGCCTGTGGCGTTGGGCCTCATTACACCCCTGGGTGGTCCGGTATTGCCCAATACTGCCCACCCTGTCGGGTATTATTGCCTTGCTCATTATACTTTAATTAATTTGGCAAATGATCAGTCACCACAACCATCTTCGCAAATGTATAAAACTTTATTCTTGGATGTAGTAATTATTGCGTCCAAGGAAGTATTCATTTAGAACTAGGAGCAGCTTCATGGGGCCAAGAGATGAGCTCACAAACAGTTAGCAGCATTTCCAGGCAGACATGTAGCACAGCAGCAACATTTTTATTTCTAGGCCTAACACTTAGACCAGTCTGGCTCCAAATAGAACTTTTGCTTTCCCTTGGGCAGAGATCTTGAATAACCAGAATACAGCCTTGACATGCATAAGCCTTCCCATTTTCTCACTTCAACCTCCAGTGGGGGAGTGCCTTACTCCTTCCAGTACCAGCCAAGCCAAAACAGGTCTTAGGGTGAATTGAAGCCCAAGCCTCCTGCGGCTGCTCCCAATTAGCCACCCAAACAGTATTCTGAGACAAAAAAATACTATGCCACAAATTTCTTTTGCCCTCCAATTCCTTAAAGGCTGCAAAAGCATAGCAGCAGCTTCCATCTTTACCAAATCTGTTCCCTCAAGTGGAGCCATGGCCCTTAACGGGTCTGATGGACTTACTCCAGACACAGGCATGGTAGGTCCTAGAGCCTGCCCCAGACGTGGGCACGGCAGGCTCTATGGTGAGTCCCAGGCCGCACTTCCCTTGGCCTTAAAACTTTGCCTCTAACAGCATGCCATGTGGGAATGGTACCCCAGAGCTGCCACCTCTGGAGACCCCGCTGCAACCCTGCCACTGCTACAGCAGCTCCACTGCCAGGCTACCCCTTACGTTAAACAGGGTACTGTGACCCCTGCACCACAGAGGGATTCTGGCACCATTGAGTCCTTTTACTTTTGACCAGTTGCCTTTCCATGTTCATGCAGCAGGGGGCCACATCTTTCTGGACCCACATGGCCACAAAACTCCAACAGCCCTCCCTCGGAGACCAACCAACCCTGCGTCACAATGATGCTGCCCTTGCTGACTCCTTGCTGGGGGGAGACCCTTCGGAGCACCATGCCTACTCCAGCTGCTGACTCCTCATCTCTCCTCCTACCCCGGGGGACCAGGGCTTAAATAATGGGCCAGCCACACTGCCCCATGGTGGCAGATGATAGAAATGACCTGGAAACCTTTCTCGATTAGGGGGCAACACAGGAAGGGGGGGATGCAACCAGAGGCTAGTAAGCCCACCCCGTGAGGTGGGTTTACACTCTCCCCTTCTTTTAAAACCATTTTCTCCTGGAAATGGGGCAGAACTGACACCTCCAACAACCCTTCCAACTAAGTGGGTATGTGCACTCCCCAACCCAGTTGAAAAGCTCCACTGGGCACGCCTACCTCCACCCACCTGAGCACCTACCTAACCACTCAGTGGAGCGAGTTTGGGCCAAAAAGATAAACTGGAAAACAAGCAGTTCTGTACTATTAAGTAAGCTGTTATTCTAGCCAGGCTGTTTATTAACTACTACCTAACAAATAACTAGATAACTTTTGAACAGATTAAATCTGCTAAGCATTCAGGCAGCTTACATACCCAGACATGCTCCACACACTCTCCCATTCACTCTCCATTCACTCCGAGGTGGACCTGTACTGTGAAAACATTTAATTATTTTTAAATTTCAAGAGAAGAAAATTTTAAAGCATATGTTTCCTCTTTCTTTCTTTTTTTTTTTTCAAAAACAAAACATTTTGGCTTTCCAATTCTCGGGGGGGGGGCCAGTTAGCAATCAAAGTCAGTTGTTAGTCATTAGAAGGCTTCCCCATGGCACAGTTTTTGCAAAAGTTTCTTTGAAAAGAAACAGCATGTTGTCCCAAAAGAACAATTCCAGTTCTAGCGATGCAAATCCAACATGAGTCAGCCCTGGCAATCACTTGTCACTCCAGTTAGTCCATTTCAGATTGGGGGCCCACCGCTCTGGGGGAAGTAATAGTCTGGATCAGGCTTTGTTGTCCCATCCCCAAACAAGTCTTTTGAAATTATGTAGTATTTAACTCTGCATCTAGCCAAATCTTGCACTAGCGCAAAATGCTTAAACAAGGTCAGGTCAGCCCAGGGCTGGAGAAAAACATCTCCCTGGCTTTCTGAATGATCTGCTGGGAGGTATGGCCTGTCCCCCATGCCTTGACTGCAGCTTGGTAACCATTCCTCTGAACACTCAGTCATTCCTCTTTTCTTCAGTTATATCCCAAAGGTGCTCAGGAATATAGGGATATTCCGCAGTGGGGTACTCTGTACACATTGTCCTTCTGATTCACCTCTCAGCCTGGGACTACTCAGGCAGATCCCTTACGCAGGTGGGTGGGTGGTCCCTGGCTCTAGCCACACCCGAGTCCAGTATATCACATTAGCTGGATCACTTCTTAGGAGGCCATCCTTCCCTTCATGGAGCATTTTACACTGCACCGATAGGAGCGGGATAGTGTTAGGGAGAGTTATGGCAGGCCAGTGGAGAGGCAGAGGAATCATCCGTTGGATTTCATGATCTGAAAACTGATATCTCCTTAGCAATCCTCTGGGGTTAATGCGACAGTCTCCTCCCAATTTTCTCTCTTCTTTAGGCTTTACCTTCACCACAGGCTGTACAGAATACGGTGGAGGGGCCTCACTTTGAGCTGTTGCACCAAGAACATTGTCGCCAGGCAGTGATCCCACCAGAGAACCCCTGGGCCCTGGGAGTCCCCTGCTGACATCTTCAGACACCTGCCCCTCCTCTGTCATGGGGATAGTCAACAGCCAGTGGGGTGGAACTTGGAAGATGGCTGTGCTCCCCCTTGCCGCCCTCAGATGACTCCTTCACGGCCTCAATATTCACCTTGGGAGACTCCATCTTTATTTCTACTATCAGGTTGTCACTCTCTTGCACTTCTAACTTGGCTTCAGCTCCCAAATTCAGGCTTCCTTGATAAAGTAGGGCAGTCATTCCCACTTAGGTGCTAGTAGGATAATGCCAGGGGTAACCAAATGGTGTTCCTTCAAAAGTCCCCCGGCATAGCGCGGGAGAAAACTGTACAAAATGGCAACTTGACCATCCATGATATCCACATTATACACATCTCCCCTCAACTTTTCCCCCACCCTGCTGAGTTCCAAAGCCAAGTGAGCAGGGAGGCAGGAACCGTTGCCTACGGTTCCTCCTCTGATGAAGACCCCTCCACCATAGTCATCTGATGAATAGGTTTCAAAGTCTCGCAAACAGCCTCTCTCTCTGAAGGTCACACCTCGGGTTTCTCTCTCTTTCCTCTCTTGTTAGGCTGGCAAAATGGTGCTTCCCCACAGCTCCTTTCCAGACACTTCCATGGAGCCAACCAATCAGCATCATCCTTTTCCATCGCCTGACACAAGCCAGACTTGAAGACACCAAGAGAGAGAGCCACATACACAAGGGCCTTTCAACTGCCTGCGGCCTACCAAAACGGTATCCATGAGCCACCAAGCCCCGCGCCAAGCCAGGGCCCCTTGACTCCCCCACAGCAGTGGTGCTGCCAGTCCTTTCGGTGCAGAAATAAATTCTGGACAAGCTCCCACATCTGTAACCCTTCCCTGATCCTCAAAATTGCACCTAGGGGTCCCGATGTTATGAACTGAGGGGGAGAAAGGCACAGACCAGAAACACTCCCTGGACCTCTCTCAAGGCAAGATGGAAAATAAGGTGGCCTACTTGAATCTGTCTTCTTATTTCTCTAAGGAGGCCTCCCTCTCCCAAACAACTCACTTCTGGTGCAGCTGGCATTAGGACTGGCAGCAGACATCTTTTCTGCAGGTGACTCTCTTCCACTACTTTCTCAATTGGGGGGGTGTCAAATTCTCCAAAACGGGAATAAATACTGTGTGATTAAACAGACTTCATTATACCTTAATTCATTTGGCAAATGATCAGTCCCCACAACCATCTTCTCAAACATATAAAACTTTATTCCTGGATGTAGAAATGATTGCATCCAAGGAAATATTCATTTAGAACTAGGAGCAGCTCCATGGGGCTAAGAGATGAGCTCACAAACAGTCATCAGCTTTTCCAGGCAGACATGTAGCACAGCAGCAAAACTGTTATTTCTAGGCCTAGCACTGAGACCAATCTGGCTCCACATTGAACTTTTGCTTTCCCTTGGGCAGAGATCTCGAATAACCAGAATACAGCCTTGACATGCATAAACCTTTTCATTTTCTCACTTCACCCTCAAGCGGGGGAGTGCCTTACTTCTCCCAGTGACACCAAGCTGAAACAGGCCTCAGGACAAATTGCAGCCTAAGCCTCCTGTAGCAACTCCCAATTAGTTACCCAAACAGTATTCTTAGCCAGAAAATCTGGTGCCACAAATTCCTTTTGCCTTCCAATTCCTTAAAGGCTGCAAAAGCATAGCAGTGGCTCCCATCCTTACCAAACCTGTTCCCTCAAGTGTAGCCATGGCCATTAATGGGTCTGATGGACCTACCCCAGATATGGCATGGTAGGTTCCAGGACCTGGCCCAGACACGGGCACAGCAGGCCCTATGGCGAATCCTAGGCTACACTTTTCCTTGGCCTTCAGACTTTTCCCCTGACAGCATGCCACCCAGGAATGGTACCCCAGAGCTGCCACCTCTGGAGACCCTGCTGAAACCCTGCCACTACAATAGCAGCCCCACTGCCAGGCTACCACTTACCTTGAACAGGGTACCGGGACCCCTGCACCACATTTTTTCATCATTTAGTCCTTTTACTTTTGCCCAGTTGCCTTTCCATCCTCCTGCAGCGGCTTACCACATCTTCCCAGACCCACACGTCTGCAAAACTCTTACAGCCCTCCCTTGGAGACCAACCAACCCCACATCACATAAACACTGCCATTGCTGACTCCTGGCTGGAGGGGCCCTTTGGAGCACTGTGTCTACTCCAGCCGCCAAATCCTCATCTCTCCTCCCAACCCCCGGGGGACCAGGGATTAAATAACCGGCCAGCCACACTGCCCCCTGGTGGTAGGGTGATAAAAATGGCCTGGAAACCTTTCTTGACTAGGGGGCACCATAGGAAGGAGGAGATGCAACCAGGGGCTAGTAAGCCTACCTTGCAAGGGGGGCTTACATATGTATTCCTTGGATGCAAGGAGGGAGAGGTGGACATGATAGAGACATACAAATACCTTACTGGCATAAACAGAGTACAGGAAGGGAGCATCTTCCAAAGTAAGAGATGTTCCAATACATGGGGACACAGTATGAATTTAAAGGGGGAAAGCTCAGGGGTAACATGAGAAAATATTTTTTACAGAGAGGGTGGTGGATGCTTGAAATGGCCTACCAGAGGAGGTGGTAGGAGCTAAATGGTTACAGGATTCAGAAGGAGTGGGACAGATACAAGGGTATCCTGGAGGTAAGGGGTGTGTGTGTGCTCTGGAGTTCAGTTTGTGCATCAGATCTCGTACTAGGTAAAAATGAATAGGGCATACTGGATGGGCCAAGAGGTCTTTATCTGCCGTCAACTTCTATGTATCTGAGTATCTATATAAAGGAGGAGCCACATGGATAGGGGATCTTTGGGGTGAAAGTGAGAAACAAAGAGGTCAGGAAAAGAAATAAAAACAAATATCGTATACAGTAAATATGACTAGGACACAACCAACATTCCTGCAAGCACTGGGTAAACATCAACTTAGTCATATGTTAAATATGTCACAAAAACACTACTTTAATTAAATAAATGCTAATTTATGTTATATTGCAAATGTAGAGCTTTTTTTTTTAAACTTCACTATAGGTAGCAACGTAAGGTTTGAATGAAGCTCAGGTGCACCAATACTGTACATACATTGATACAAAGATGGCGTTGGACAGATAAAGACAAACACCCCATCCCATCTGCACTGTTATTCCTACCTAGGATTACTCAATCAATTTGGAGCTCCCAGAGCACCTGACCTCCCATCCGTTTCTAATTACCCCCTTGGAGTTGTAGGGATTTGGACCCCAGGTTATGGCTTGCATTACTCACATCACTAGGTGGTCTGCTCCCGTTATCCACAACCCTTTCCGTAAAGAAATATTTCCTTCTTGCAATGAGAGTGTATTTATGATGTCATGTAACCAAACGTCTTAGCCCTGAGGTGTTGCCCCAGAAACAGAACTTTAGAACGTTAGAATACAAATTCTGCAGTGTGGTGAAGCTCATCCTGGCATTCTCATTGTTTCCTCTATTTCTGTTTCCAGTGTGGGTACACAGTTCCTGCATTTTGATGATACTACTCTGGCATATTTCCTTCAAACAACATGAAGTCTTGCTGTATTCTGACAGTAGCAGTGAGTCCCAACCTTCGAAATGCCCCGGAGATGAAAGAGTTAACTTTCCATGCCAGGCATGGAATGCTGAGCTCGAGCTTGGTTGAGACTCTGTCTGTTGCTGTTCAAACTTAAACCATCAGATTCTTTACTCCGCCTCACTGAACAGTCGCTCCAGAGATTTCTCCTTCTGCTCGGTTCAATTTGTCGGTTAAAGTACTGTTTTTCTCGGTTTTCGACCGAATTTAAATTGCAGCCTGTCGGTTCAGTCTCTGTCTGGGTATTTGTGAGTACTAGATAGGTTATATATTAATTCTATTCTGTGTGGAACTTGTAAATGGTTCATCGGTTCGGTTTGAACCGATCAAGTTGTTAGAAATCTTAAATTGTACTTTTAGAGTGTGGTTACTGGTTCTTATCGGTTCTAAAAAAACCGGATTGTATTACTTTTATTTCCACGACCCGTGACACGGTCAGGAACCGATAAGAAGGTCTTGCCTGGTGGATTGCCATTAAAAGGGTAAGTTTGGTTAGGACTGGCACAATGTCTGAGAAACCCAAAAGAAAAACCAGGCCCACTGGGTTTCAACACTGTAGTGTGTGTGGGGAAGTCTTTGCTAAGGCTGACCCCCACACCACCTGTGTTTATTGTCTGGGGTTTGACCACCTCAATGCAGACTGCCAGATTTGTAAAAATTTTCCTGCAGCTACCCTAGAAAAGAGAGTTGGTAGGCTTAGGGAAAGGGAGGCCAAAAAGTCCACTGAACCGGATGGCCAGCCCGGTTCGGTTCAAACCGAACCAGAAGGAGTGCCCTCTGACCAGGGCAAGACTTCTTTGGGCAAATGAGATCCGATTCTGAGAAGTCGATTCCAGCAACGAGAACTAGAAAGGAAAAATCAGCTGGTGTGGAGCCAAAACTTTCCTCTCCAACCGCTGAAGAAATAGCCAAAGCGATTAAAATTCTCCAGTCGCTTTCCCTGGTTCCGACCGAACCGGCACCATCAGGGAGGCGCTCGGTTCAGTCGGTTCCACTGGTTCAAGATTATGATATAGAGGAGTATTATGAACTGGAGGAGGAGGAAGAGGAGTATGAGGAAAGTGAATGTGGATTTAAAAGTCTGGATGTGCCCACTGACCCGGACATCTCCCCAGACAGACCTTCAGGAGTGTCTCCTCCTAGGCTTTCTGAGTCCCCCTCTCATTTCATGTTTTATAAAAAAGTGGCTGAAACCCTCCAGCTTCCTATGGAAGAAGCTGTGGATGACCAAGAGGAGCCTGACTTTGTGGAAATGATGGATATCCCAGAGTCTAGGAGACTGTCTATTCCCTTGCACAAATCTTTTGGGAAACAGACATTTAAAATTTTAAAGACTCCGAATACTATACCTCCTGTAGATAAGAGAATGGACAAGAGGTATGCATTGTCAGGCTCAGATACAGAGTTCCTTACACAACAATGCAGCCATGTTGGGGTAGTGCAGGCTGCAGCCTGTGACAAGGCAAATATTCCCTTGGCTTCACACCCCCCCAGACAAGGACTCCAGGAGATTGATGCCATGGCAAAGAAACAGTACATGGCAGCATCGTTGGGACTCAGACAGGCCAATTCTATGGGTTATGTTGCTAGGTATCAGAAATCCAGATGGGACACTGTCATGGCTTTAGCAAAACAGGTCCCTGGCCAGCTTGCAAAGGAGCTGGAGCAGGTGGCTGCTGATGGTATTGAGGCATCCAAGGTGCAATTCCATGCTGCAGTGGACTCAAATGATGTGCCATCAAGAGTCATGGCTATATCTGTGGCACTTCGCAGAATGGCTTGGCTCAGATGTACTAGCCTGTCACAGGATACCCAGACTAAGGCCATGGATTTTCCTGTTGTTGGTAATTCTTTGTTTGGGGAGCAAACAGAGAATTACATGAAGAAAATGAACGAGTATAGGACCACCTATAGGAGTGCCCAGGCCAAGGAAAGGCAGGCCACTTCTCAAAGGCAGCATCCCAGGGGCAGGGGCAGGCCTTTTCATAGGCCTTTCTACCAAGCCCAGGCCTCCTCTTCTGCCTACTCTCAGAGGGGGTTCTTTAGAGGGAGAGGCAGAAGGGGTACCAGCAGACCTGCTTCCACCACTCAGCCAAAACCCCCTGCCAAACAGGCACCCTGATGGGTTTGCCAGGGCCGATTCTCCACCACTTGTAGGGGGCAGGCTGGCTTACTTTGTCCAGGACTGGAAGTCTCTAACATCAGACAAGTGGGTCCTGGAAGTAGTAAGCCAGGGACTGGTTCTCAGTTTCAAAAGATTTCCAAAGCTGAGAACCAGATCCTTTCCACCTGCAAACCCCTCAGAGGCACTTGACCTAGAGGCAGAGGTCTCTTCCCTCCTAGCTTTCAGAGCTGTGGAAAGGGTTCCACCCCTACACCAGGGCAAAGGGTTGTACTCCAGGTACTTCCTTACCGCAAAAAAGACAGGAGAATGGCGGCCCATCCTGGATCTCAGATACTTAAACAAGCACCTTTTAAAACCAAAATTCAAAATGGTGACTCTGGGAATAATTCTACCCTCTCTAAGGCCAGGGGACTGGCTAGTGTCCCTGGACCTCAAGGATGCCTACTTCCATATTCTCATCAGAAGCTCCCATCGAAAGTACCTCAAGTTCGAGCTGCCCTCAGGCCATTACCAATTCAGAGCAATGCCCGTTAGTCTGACCTCTGCTCCAAGGGTATTCACAAAATGTCTGGCAGTAGTAGTTGCTTCTCTAAGAAGGCAAAGGATTGCCATCTTCCCTTACCTGGACGACTGGCTTATAGTAGGCCAGTCCCCAGACCAAGTCAAGTTACACTTACAGATAACTCAGCAACTGCTCACCTCTTTGGGTTTCCTTCTGAATCTTTCAAAGTCACTTCTAGAGCCTGTCCAGCTCCTCACCTTCATAGGCGCAGAGCTAGACACAAAAAAGGCCAGAGCTTTCCTTCCCCTGGACAGGGCAAGGACCCTTATCTCTCTGGCCTCCTCATTCACCCTGCAGGTGTCTCGACCAGCAAGGCATTTTCTACAGCTCCTGGTGCACATGGCTGCTTCCACAGCAGTGGTGCAGGGAGCAAGATTTCAGATGAGGGACATTCAGTTCCATTTGAGAGCCTTTTGGTCTCAAAGGAAGGACCCTCTGACCAAATTGATCCCAGTGACTCAAACCCTGATCAAGGCCCTGCAGTGGTGGCAGGAGCATAACAATCTGAGACAAGGAGTCCCCTTTGTCACTCAATATCACTCTTTAATCCTTACTACAAATGCCTCCCTCTTGGGGTTGGGGGCTCACTTGGGCGACCTGGTCACCCAGGGGTTGTGGTCCCCTCGGGAATCTCTGCTTCATATCAATCTGTTGGAACTCAGAGCAGTGTTTCTAGCACTTCAAGCCTTTTCCAAATCTGTTCAGAACAAAGTTATCCAGGTCAGAACAGACAATACCACCACAATGTGGTACATCAACAAGCAAGGAGGCACTCGGTCTACGGCCTTGTGCACAGAAGCAATGAAGTTGTGGTCTCTGACTTATTCCCTGAACACCTCCCTCATAGCAGTTCACCTTCCAGGCAAGGACAATGTCCTGGCAGATGCTCTCAGCAGGATATCCCAGGGCCATCACGAATGGTCACTGGATCCTCTGGTCTTGGAGGTGATATTTTCCAGATGGGACACCCAACAGATAGATCTTTTTGCAGCCCCAGACAATCACCAACTTCCCCTTTTTTGCTGCAGGCCCCCAGTGTTGGGCTCAGTCCCCCTGGATGCCTTAGTTCTCAGTTGGGAAGGGAAGTTCCTGTATGCTTTCCTCCCTTCCCTCTCCTGTTCAAAGTGCTAGTCAAAATCAGATCTCAACCTTGCAAGATGATCCTGATTGCTCCAGACTGGGCCAGACAGCCTTGGTATCCACCCCTACTGTCCTTAGCAGTTCATCTCCCAGGAATCACAACCTGTTAACCTGTGCTCAGGGGAGGGTTTGGTACCCGAATCTCAAATTTCTCAATCTCAAGGCCTGGCTCTTGAAGAGTTAGAGTTTGCTGATTTACACCTCTCCCAAGGCATAATGGACATTCTGAAGGCTTCTAGGAAACCTTCCACCAGGGCTACTTATAATTCCAAGTGGAAAAGATTTTCCATATGGTGCTCTGGAAAGCATACTTCCCCAGAGTCTGCTGATCTGCCCACAGTCCTTGATTATATGGTCCATTTAAATAGCTTGGGGCTTAGACCAGCTACACTGAAGGTGCATCTGGCAGCTGTTTCTTTTTTATCTCAGCAGGTAAGCCCTCTTCTCTTTCAGCTAACCCTGTATTCTCCAAGTTTTTCAAGGGATTGCTTCACACCAACCCTCCTTTCAGGGACCCTGCCCCTGCTTGGGACCTTAATGTTTGCATTGCTCAGCTTATGCAACCCCTTTTTGAGCCTTTTTCTTCAGCAGAGCTTAAGTACTTGACTTGGAAAACTGTGTTTCTGGTAGCCATCACCTCTGCCAGACGCATAATTGAGTTACAATCTTTGTCAGTGGAGCCTGATTTTATCTCCTTTCATAGAGATAAGGTGGTCCTCAGGACTAACAGGAAGTTTTTGCCTAAGGTGGTTTCAGATTTCCACCTTAATCAATCTATATCTCTTCTTGTGTACTTCACTGACCATTCCTCCTCTGGCGAGAGGAGGCTCCATAGTTTAGATGTGAAAAGAGCCCTTAGCTACTACATAGAATGTACCAAGGGTCACAGGTTTGACTCCCTCCAACTGTTCCTCACTTATGGTGAGGTTGGTAAAGGGAAACCTGCCACTAAAAGATCCATTGCCAGGTGGATTGTCTCTTGTATCCAATTTTGTTATGAAAAACTGGGTAAGGTTTCACCCTCAGGCTTGAGGGCTCACTCTACCAGGGGTACAGTTGCTTCCCTGGCTGCTGCCAGGGACATCCCTATTCTAGAGATATGTCAAGCAGCTACCTGGAAAACGGTTCACACTTTTAGCAAGCATTACTCCCTGGATATCCAGGCTAGGAGTGATGCTCGGTTTGGCACAGCTATGGTTCAGAGCCTATTTCCTAAGTAGGTTCTGTCCCTCCTCCATGGAGGTACTGCTTGATAGTCTGCTACTGTCAGAATACAGCAAGACTTCATGTTGTTTGAAGAAAAAAATTACTCACCTTAGTAATGTTGTTTCTTCTAATGGAGTCTTGCTGTATTCTGACCTCCCCCCCCGCCTGCCCCTCTCAGAACCTCTGTTTTGGGATGTGGGTGGGCAGTGGCAGTGTTGGCACTCAGTAGATGCCCACCTTGTTGTTTTCACCCCCTTTTCTTCGGTGAATTGGTGTTGTGTTTTTCATTTTTTGGGTCTCCTGACTTGAATCTTTGTTTTGGGACCAAAAAATGTGTTTTTATGTTTAGTAGCCAGTTGACTAGTGTAGGTTTACAGCTTCCACACATGACCTTAGTGAGTTTGCTCGTAAAGATCTGATGGTTTAAGTTTAAACAGCAACAGACAGAGTCTCAACCGAGCTCGAGCTCAGCATTCCATGCCTGGCATGGAAAGTTAACTCTTTCATCTCCGGGGCAGTTCGAAGGTTGGGACTCACTGCTACTGTCAGAATACAGCAAGACTCCATTAGAAGAAACAACATTACTAAGGTGAGTAATTTTTTCTTTTGTTCCTTGGACCAACGTGTGATGGGGAGAGTCTGTAGAGTTCCAATCATTCCATTTGGTTCAGTTTTATTTTAAAACGATAGAGGAGAATTCTGCAACAGTGCAGTTAAAGTTAGTACAAGATATGGGGGAACAAATAAATGTGGAAAGAAGAAGTTATTAAAATTTCAATGTACAAATTAAATAATAGAATATTCACATATACTGTAAGATCCATAAAGTAGAATTAAGTACATTACAGAAGGTACATAAATGCTACTCCCTTTAACTTCCACCAGTGTTTCCAGCTAGTTCTGCATCATCATGCATATTTTGAAAGACCAACTTGTCAAGATGAATATGTGATAAATACCCCAATATAATATTAAACAAAAGGCTAATTATGTAGGGGCCATACCAAAGTCCTAAGTAGTTTCAGGCTACAGGGCCTTCTTGTACGAAATAAAAATTTCTTATGGCATACTGTACAAAACTTTTCCCAAGCAACTCAGTTCTTTCCACTAGAGGACCACATAGATTTCCTTCTCAAGGAGAAGGTGATATCTGTCCTGGGTGATAACAGGTTATATATCTTATGTGCAGGATCTGTTATATTTTTCTGAAATAAATCACTGCACAAAAATATCCTCCTGCCCTCGTGTCTCAGTTCCTGTTTCTTTCATCGCATCTTGGATGGAACATTTTTTGTACTCATATAGATTAGTTTGATTGCCCTTTGTGTACTATTTTAGGCTGTTACTCTCCTTCAGTAAGGAAAAATGCCATACTCTAGTGGGCATGTGTATTCCAGAATGGATCTGACAATCACTTTTTAGATTAACCGTGAATCATAAGTAGTGACCTCTGCTCTTTGTAGCATTGTTGTTTAGTATAACCTCTTATTCACCCTTGTTACCAGGCCTTTTGTATGTAGGGCCCATTAAAATTCTATGTGATCTTCTCACTTAAATAAGTTACCATTTCATCTTCTTCAAGGACACCTCCCTTCACAGAGCTGCTTATACTGAACTGTAAGCAGTTGGCGTGAAGGCCACTTTTAAACTTTTGCCTAACTAGGGCCGCCCATGAAGACGTACGTCACTGGAACCTATATAACATGAGTAGCCCCGTAATTCCTCAGTCTCTTTTCCATTGACCACTCATAAGACTGAAGAGATGCCTTTGTTATTTTGATCACTGACAATTTTTCTACTTTTTTATTTTACTACTTACAATAACATTTTATGTTGTTACCAGTGCTGTTGAAGAAAACTCCACTTTTTCACCTTTGCTGATTGGGAGTGAAGGTACAGTATTCTAAGATGAGGCTCACAAATTGTTTTTTCTGCCTTTCACATGGTGAGAGATCCTTTCCTGTCTGCCTAAGTTTCAGCCAGGTTACATGGAAATGCCATTGAAAGTCCTTGGAGAACTTTCTACAGACAATGGAAAATTTCAAAAGTACAGCTTCCACATCTATGATAAAGTCCCCTCGATGTTCTACGGAAGCAGCTCAGCAGAGCCCCATCACTCTCCATGCCATTCTTTGAAATGCTTGCCTTGTTGGGACTCGGGAGCAGTGTCATTCATCAAAGATGTAAAAAAAGTCCTTTTCAACAGAGTGTCACCACCATACTTCTCCCTCCAGATCCCAGTTTTTATTGAAGATGCATGTTGTAAGTCTAAGATTGAGGTATTGGTCTCCATGTCAGCCTGACTGCCATTAAGACATGAAGGTACGGTATAGGCTATAGCTTGGGTCCTGCGGTGACCAAGCAGCTTATTACAAGTATATCATTGATGAGCAACCCTGCCAAATGTCGCCATCATCTATGACAACCAGCATTACCGATGCTAATGCTGCAGGTTTGGCTTAACTCTTTAAGTTGAGCCAGAGACTATCATCTACCTTGTTTTCAAATATTTTGTCATAGATGCAGCCCCTGTCATCACTTCTAGCCGTGTTGTTTGGGTCTAGTGGACCTCAATCAAAAACAGTAGCAGAAAAGGTCAGAGCCAAAAGGCTGGCCTTCAGGAAATATAAGGGAACACAATGGGATGAAGATAGAGAGGCATGCCAAACTTCCCTAAGGGAAGCAGGGAAGGCAGTAAGGCAGGCAAAGGCCCAAACCGAGGAAACACTAGCACAGACAGTAAAAGAAGGTGACAAGACTTTCCATAGATACATTAGTGAAAGGAAAAAATCGAGAGAGGGTATTGCTAAGATCAAAGGAGATACGGAGGCATGTGAGGAGGAGGACCATGTAAAAGCATCTATCCTAAATAGATACTTCTGCTTAGTATTTACTGAAGAGAAGGCAGGGCAGGGCCCACAGCTCAGCACCATGGACACGGGGGGGGGGGAGGTGAGCACTAGTCCCTTCACAAAAGAAAGGGTCCTACAAGAGCTTGATAAGCTCAGGGTGGACAAGGCAATGGGACCTGATGGCTTACATCCCAGGGTACTAGAGAAGCTAAGGGTGGAACTAGCAGAGCCATTATCAGAACTGTTTAGTGAGTCTCTGAGCACAGGAGAGGTCCCAGAAGACTGGAGAAGGGCTCCTGTGATCCTGCTCCACAACAGTAGTAGTAGGGAGGAGGCAGGGAACTACAGACCAGTTAGTCTTGCCTCCGTAGTGGGCAAGATTACGGAGGCACTCCTTAAGAAAAGGATAGCGCAACACCTGGAATCCATAGGAGCACAGGATCCAAGACAACATGGGTTTACAAAAGGAAGGTCTTGTCAAACTAATCTCATAGATTTCTTTGACTGGGTAACCAGAGTGGTGGAACAAGTGGGAGCAGTTGATGTCGCCTACCTTGACTTTAGCAAAGCTTTCGATACTGTTTGACATAGAAGATAGATTAATAAGCTGGGTAGGCTCAGGGTGGTCAGAAGTTGATCAACTGGGTGGCAAACTGGTTGATGGGCAGAAAACAGAGAGTGGTGGTAAACGGTATACAGTCAAAAGAGGTGCAAGTCACAAGTGGGGTACTTCAGGGATCAGTCCTGGGGCCAGTCCTCTTCAATATCTTCATCAGTGACATTGCAGATGGACTGGAGGGTAAGGTTTATCTGTTTGCAGATGACACCAAGATCTGCAACAGAGTAGATGATCCAGATGGGGTGGGCAGAATGAGAAGGGATCTGGATAAACTAGCAAAATGGTTGGAAGAGTGGCAACTGTGGTTTAACGCAAAGAAGGAAGTGCAAAATTATGCACATAGGGAACAGAAACCCTGAAGCCACCTATAGACTGGGAGGGGAGTTGCTGGCAGTCACAAGGGAAGAAAGAGACTTGGGCATCATCATCACAGGTGACCTGAAATCATCTAAGCAGACCACTAAAGCAGTAGGTAAGGCTAGGGGGATGTTAGGGTGTATTAGTAGGGGTATCACAAATCGGAAGAGGGAGGTAATAATCCCTCCTTACAAGACACTGGTTAGGCCCCATCTGGAGTACTGCGTGCAGTACTGGATGCCGCACCTTAACAAGGACATTAACCAAACTGAGGCAGTCCAGAGAAGGGCAACCAAAATGGTGCAGGAACTGCATCAGAAAACATATGAAGACAGATTAATGGAGTTCAATATGTATACCCTAGAGCAAAGGAGGGAGAGAGAGGTGAGGTGATCGAAACATTCAAACACCTTAAGAGCATTAACAAGGTGAAAGAGTCTAACAAGTTTCAATATTAGAAAAACAGTAGGACAAGAGGACACAGCATGAAATTAGAGGGAGGCTGACTAAGGGGTAATGTGAGGAAGCTCTTTTTCATAGAAAGGGTGGTGGATGCATGGAATGGCCTACCTCATGAAGTGGTGGATATGAACACAGTGCAGGGCTTCAAACAGGCATGGGATAGGCATAAGGGAGCAATACAGATGAGTATGAATAGATAGGCCATTGACAGAGCAAAGGCTGATGGCACATTTATAAGGTAGAAAAAGAAATAGGCAGACTGGATGGGCCTTGCGGTCCTTATCTGTCATCAACTTCTATGTTTCTATGTAATCAATTATTAATCAATCAACTTTCATTTTATTTATATGGTGCCCACCCCAAAATGACTCAGGTTGACTTACATGAAAACATCTATCATATAAACAAACATTTAAAACAACAATCTCCAAAAAGTTTTAGACAGTCTGCTTATAAAGGATCTAAAATGTTAACATTCAGAACATAGGAACAATAATGTTTCTGAAAGTCAGAGCCCTGTGCTACATGCATGATGAAAAAGTGGTATCTTCAGGTCCCTTCTGAATAGCTCCACCAAGGTGGCTCCTCATAAATGCCCCAAGCAGAGCGTTTCCAAATGATGGTACCACCACCATAAGAGATCTACTGCCAGAGCAGCACAGATGTGCCCTGAGGACAACCAGAAGACCAGTCTCTGTAGCGGGAAGATGTTTTGGGGGATCATGCCTGACCAGCAGTTGACTCAGTTAGACTGGACCCAAACTATGCAGAACTTTGTAAGTCAACAGACCCAACCTGAAGGTGATGTGCCACTGGACTGGCAGTCAGTGCAGCATGTGGAGCACTGACACAACATGTTCTGACCAGGGTACTGGGATATCAACCTGACCACTGTGTTCTGCATCAGCTGTGTGCTGAAGGAAAAAACTTTCGTTTAGTCCAAGGTATGGGGCATTACAGTAATCCAGCCTAGACGTAACAAAAGCATGCATTAGAGTTGACATATCCTCACCCATGCAATGGGCATAATTTGGGAAATGTGCTTCAGATGAAAACCATTTCGAAACACTGCTGACGCCTGGAGCCAGATATTCTAAACTTTCCCTGGTGGGTAAGGTGATTCAAACACCATGAAGTCTTGCTATATTAGGACCATTGCAGTCATTCCCCCAGTCTTGAACTGCCCCGGAGAGGAAACAGTTAACTCCAGAGTGATCTGGAGTTCCACAGCGCGAGGGCGCTGTTCAAAGCTCTATCTGGCCAGTTTCAAATGAAACTGCCAGATTCTTTACTCCGCTTCACTGAACAGTCGCTCCGGATATCAGCTCCTTCAGCTCGGTTCATTTCGCTGTTCAAGCGAGTATTTTGGTTCATTGAACCGCAATAAGTATTTATTTTACCGCATTTTATTAAAAAGCTCTATCTGAACCGTAAGTACAGAAATTAAGTCTGTGTGGAAAGTCATTATCGGTTCGGTTTTGAACCGATCGGTTGGTTGAAATACATGTTTTAAACTGTTTAGTTGGCTTTTAGAGTGCGGTTCCCGGTTCTTATCGGTTCTAAAAAAACCTAACTTTATTGGGGTTTTTTCAAATACCCGTGACACGGTTAGGAACCGATAAGGGGTCTTGCCTGGCACTGCCATCAAAAGGGCAAGTTTTTGGTTAGGCTGGCATTATGTCTGAGAAACCCAAAAGAAAAACCGGGCCCACTGGGTTTCAACACTGTGATGTCTGTGGGGAAGCCTTTGCCAAGGCTGACCCACACACCACTTGTGTTTATTGTCTGGGGCTGACCACCTCCTGTCAGACTGCCAGGTGTAAAAATTTCCTGCAGCCACCCTGAAAAGAGATTGGGCCGGCTTAGGAACGAGAGGCCAAAAGTCCTCTGACCCGATGGCCTGCCCGGTCCAGTACCCACTAGACCAGAGGGAGTGCCCTCTGACCAGGGCTGAGACTTCCTCGGCAAAGGAAGGCTGGTTCAGAGGAACCAGTCCCAGCAAAAAGACAAAGAAATCAGCAGGTCTGAGTACAAAATTGTCTCTCCAACTGCTGCAGAGATAGCTAAAGCCATTCAGATTGTCCAGTCTTTGTCTCAGGCTGTCGAGCCCCTGCATCTGGGAAAAGGGTGGCTCGTTCAGTCTCAGTGGTTCAGGATTATGATGTTGAGGATTTTTAGAACCACATGAGGGGAGGAGGATTTTGATCAGTATGTTTGTGATTGGGAAGGTCTGACGTGCCCATTGAACCGGACATCTCTCCAGATAGACCTTAGAATCTCCCTATGCTGTCTGAGTCCCCTTCTCTGTTTATGTTTTACAAAAGGTGGCAGAAACCCTCCAGCTTCCCTTAGAAGAGGCTGTGGATGAGCAAGAGGAGCCTGATTATATGGAAATGATGGATATTCCAGAGACTAGAGGTTGTCTATTCCTTTGCATAAGTCATTTAGGAAGCAAACAACAAAGATTTTAAAAATCCTCATTCTGTCCCTCCTGTAGATAAAAAAAGACAGAAGGTATACTTTGTCAGGCTCGGATACAGACTTCCTCACTGAGCAGTGTAGTCATGTAGGTGTGGTACAAGCTGCAGCCTGTGACAAGGCATATTCCCTGGCCTCACATCCTCCTGACAAGGATTCCAGGAAGATTGATGCCATGGCGAAAAAAGCAATATATGGCAGCTTCTTTGGGACTCAGGCAGGCTAATTATATGGCTTATGTTGCTAGATATCAGAAATCTAGATGGGACACTATATTGCAGTTAGCTAACAGGCCCAGGGCCAGCTGGCTAGTGAGTTGGAACAAGTGGCTGCTGATGGCATTGAAGCCTCTAAAGTTCAATTTCATACTGCTGTTGATGTTAATGATGTTTCCTCTAGGGTCATGGCCACTTCTGT
Organism: Neoceratodus forsteri; assembly: GCA_016271365.2. Lineage (NCBI taxonomy): Eukaryota > Metazoa > Chordata > Ceratodontiformes > Ceratodontidae > Neoceratodus > Neoceratodus forsteri. Next base: position 430,186,572 of record CM057459.1, on the reverse strand, counting down.
AGCTTTCCGTAGGTTGGCATGGCTCAGATGCACTAATCTGTCCCAAGATACTCAGTCAAAGGCTATGGATTTTCCTCTATCGGAAATTCTCTGTTTGATGATCAAACAGAAAATTATATGAAAAGATGGATGAATATAGAACTACCTACAAAGTGCCAAGCTTAAGGAAAGGCATGCCACTCCACAAAGAGCATGCCCCAGAAACAGGGAAGCCAGAGCCTTTCTACGAGCCTTTTACCAAGCTCAAACCTCCTCTGCTTTTTCACAGAGGGTTTTTTCAGAGCAGAGGTAGACGGGGCACAGGGAGACAGTCGCCTCCCTCAGCCTAAAGCTCCTGCCAAGCAGGCACCCTGATGGGGTGCCCAGGGCCGATTCTCCTGTACTAGTGGGGCAGGTTGGCTTATTTCAGCCAGAACTGGCTGTCCTTAACTTCCGACAGGTGGGTTCTGGAAGTAGTAAGCCAAGGCCTGGTTCTCAGCTTCAAACAGTTTCCAAAGATGAGAGCTAGGTAATTTCCACCATAAACTCTTCAGAAGCCCTTGCTTTGGAAGCAAGAAGTTTCTTCCCTCCTGAATTGCAAAGCAGTGGAAGGGTTCCCTTGCCATCAGGGCAAGGGACTGTACTCAAGATATTTTCTTACCCCAAAAAGACAGGAGAATGGCGGCCCATCTTAGACTTATGTACCTGAACAGACATCTATTAAAGCCAAAGTTCAAAATGTTAACTCTAGCAATGATTTTGCCTCCCTGAGGCCAGGGGACTGGTTAGCTTCCCTGGACCTCAGGGACCTTATTCTCATGTCATGATCAGGCCTTCTCACGAAAGTACCTCAGGTTGAACTGCTCTCGGGCCACTACCAGTTCAAGAGCAATGCCCTTTGGCTAACCTCGGCGCCAAGGGTATTCTGAAATGTCTAGCTGTGGTGATGGCTCATTTAGAGGCAAAGGATTGCTGTGTTTCCTACTGGACGACTGGCTACTAGTGGGTCAGTCTCCAGACCAGGTAAAATCTCACTTGCAGGTCACCCAGCAGCTTCTCACTTCCCTGGGGTTCCTGCTGAACTTACCAAAGTCAGTTCTGGAACCTGTTCAGGTTCTAACTTTCATAGGTGCAGAGTTGACACAAGTTAGCCAGGCATTTCTCCCTGGAAAGAGCGGACAGGCTCATTGCCCTGGCATCCTCCTTACCTGCGGGTCTCTCGACCAGCAAGGCATTTCTGCAACTCCTAGGGCACATGGCTGCTTCCACAGCTGTCGTGCAGGAGCAAGATTTCAGATGAGGGACATTCAGTTCCACTTGAGGTCCTATTGGTCCCAAGGAGGACCCCTTACCAAATTAGTTCCGGTGACCAAAACCCTGATCCTGGCCCTTCAGTGGTGGCAGGATCAAGGCAATCTGTCTCAAGGGGTTCCCTTTCTACCCGTTTCACACTCCCTCACCCTCACCACGGATGCCTCCCTGTTAGGGTGGGGGGCTCACTGGGCGACCTTTCCACCAAGGAGTGTGGTCCCCCCAGGAATCTCTGCTCCACATCAATCTTTTGGAACTCAGAGCTGTTCTTTTAGCTCTTCAGGCTTTTTCAGCTGTTGTCCAGAACAAAGTAGTTCAAATCAGGACAGACAACACCACAACAATGTGGTACATCAACAAGCAAGGGGGCACTCGGTCTTCAGCCTTGTGCACCGAAGCAATGAAGTTGTGGTCTCTGGCTTACTCCCTAAACACCTCCCTGATCGCAATTCACCTTCCAGGAAAGGACAATGTCCTGGCGGATGCTCTCAGCAGGATTTCCCAGGGCCATCACGAATGGTCTCTGAATCCTCAGGTATTGGGGTCGGTCTTTGCCAGATGGGGTACCCCTCAGATAGATCTCTTCGCAGCCCCAGACAACCATCAACTTCCTCTATTTTGTTGCAGGCCTCCAGTGCTGGGCTCAGTCCCCCTGGACGCCTTCCTGCTGGATTGGAAGGGGAAATTCCTATATGCTTTTCCCCCCTTCCCTCTCCTCTTCAGGGTATTGGTGAAAATCAGAACTCAGCCCTGCAAAGTGGTTCTGATCGCTCCAGACTGGGCCAGACAGCCCTGGTATCCTCTTCTCCTGTCCTGACAATCCACCTCCCCTAACCTTGCCCAGGACCCACGACTTGCTGACCTGTGCACAGGGAGAGTGTGTGTACCTGACCTCAAATCCCTCCACCTCAAGGCTTGGTTCTGAGGAATTAGAATTTGCTGATTTACACCTTTCTCAAGGGGTCATGGATATTTTAAAGGCTTCTAGGAAGCCTTCCACCAGGAACTACTTACAATTCTAAGTGGAAGAGGTTTTCCTTCTGGTGTTGGAGAAACAAATTGTGCCAGAATCTGCTGACCTGGCCACTTTACTGGAATATTTGGCCATCTAAATTCCCTAGGCCTTAGACCAGCTACCTTGAAGGTTCATATGGCAGCTGTTTCTGCCTTTGTTTCCATGGGAAGCCTGTTTCTCTTTCCTCTCACCCTGTGTTTTCTAAGTTTTTAAGGGTTACTTCATACTAACCCTCCCTTTCAGGGAACCAGCCCCTGCCTGGGACCTGAATGTTTGCATTGCTCAGTTAATGCAACCTCCCTTTAGCCCCTTTCTTCTGCAGATCTCAAGTATTTAACTTGGAAAACTGTTTTCTAGTGGCTATCACTTCTGCCAGGCGTATAAGTGAATTGCAAGCCCTTTGGTGGAAAAGATTTTATTTCTTTTCACAGGGATAAGGTAGTCCTCAGGACTAACAGAAAGTTTTTACCCAAAGTGGTTTCAGATTTTCATCTGAACAGTCCATTTTCTCTCCAGTTTTTTCACTGAGCATTCTTCCTCGGGTGAGAGGAAGCTACACAGCCTGGACGTTAAAAGAGCCTAAGCTACTATATGGAACGTACCAAGGGTCACAGGTTGAATCCTCCAACTCTTCCTTACCTATGGAGGTTGGCAAGGGAGACCTGCCACTAAGAGGACAATTGCAAGGTGGATTGTCTCTTGTATCCAGTCCTGTTACCAAAAACTAGGTGAGGCCCCCTCAGGACTGAGGCCCTCCACCAAGGGTACAGCTGCATCTTAGCGGCTGCTAGGGAGATATTCCCACGGAAATTTTGTCAAGCTGCTACCTGGAAAGCAGTTCACACCTTTACCAAGATTATTCCCTGGACGTCCAGTCCAGGAGAGATGCTCGTTTTGGCACAGCTGTTCTTTAGAGCCTATTTCCTAAGTAGGTTCTGACCCTCCTCCATGGAGGTACTGCTGTGTAATCTGCAATGGTCCTAATATAGCAAGACTTCATGGTGTTTGAAGAAAAAATTACTCACCTTAGTAATTGCTTTTCTTCTCATGGAGTCTTGCTATATTAGGACAACCCTCCCTCCTACCCCTCTCAGAACTCCTACTTGGGTATGGGGTTGGAAAATTAGTGCAAGCACTGTGTCATGCCATTTTAGTCTCTAGTTGGGTTAGAGAACTAGGTATTTCTGTTTTTGTTAAGTGGTAGGGTCCCCTCTCTAGACTTGAGTTTTGGGAGAGGGGTCCTATTAGTGCTTGTAAGGGTGTTCCTAACAATAAATATTGTTGTTGTTATTCTGTGATTGTTCTTATTCTTCTAATGATAGGTAGCCAATGGCTAGTGTAGAGCTTTTCCACACAGACTTGCTATGTTAGTTTAGCTCCGTAAAGAACCTGGCAGTTTCATTTGAAACTGGCCAGATAGAGCTTTGAACAGCGCCCTCGCGCTGTGGAACTCCAGATCACTCTGGAGTTAACTGTTTCCTCTCCGGGGCAGTTCAAGACTGGGGGAATGACTGCAATGGTCCTAATATAGCAAGACTCCATGAGAAGAAAAGCAATTACTAAGGTGAGTAATTTTTTCTTTCATCCTGTTTGCCTGGGGTTTGTGCTCAAGTGCAATATTTAAAGGTGGGGTGGGGTGCCTGCTAAAAGGGTTAGTGTGTGCACAAAAAAATAATGCATTCGGTGGGCAAAGAGAGGATCAGGGACATAAATCCCTGTGCAGCACAATATTCAGAGCAGTAGTACTGCAAAAAGGAAATAGCACAGGCCACCTTGCACAATGCAATTACTGCTGAGAAGAAGCCCAACTTACTCCAGGAAACCCTAGCAGCCGGTGGAGTCACTGCAGTCAAGAACCACATTGATGGTTGGGGGAGCACACCTGCTCCCTGGTGGCTAGTGGCACCCCTCACCATCGGAGCCTTGTCCCCGGTAAAATTCAAATGTTGCAGAATAATAATAATAATAAAACTTTATTTATCAAGCGCCTTTCAAGCACCAAGATGCTGTATAAAATAAGCATAAAATAGAACCATATATAAAATCAGAATAACAACAATCTTCAATATTAACAATAAAATCAGAGACATATACAAAATCAAATGACAGCACTCTCAAGTCAAAAAGGCTTGAGTCCAAAGATGGGTCTTGAGTTCACGCTTAAAGATCTCCATGGACATGTATTCCTGAAGCTGGCGAGGCAGAGAGTTCCAGAGGCTTGGGGCAGCAAACATAAAAGCCCGAGCCCCAGATGATTTTAAAAGAACCCTTGGAACCTCCAGCAACCCCTTGTCATCCAAACAGAGTTGTTATTCAGGGGTATAAGGAATCAGTAGCTCTTTCAGGTAGTCAGGGCCAAGTCCATTCAGGGCTTTGAAGGTCAGAAGACCTACTTTAAAGGTGATCTGCCACGGTATAGGCAGCCAGTGCAGATCGTGCAAGACAGGGGTAATATGCATCCTTCTCGGTACCCCTGTCAACAACCTAGCAGCAGCATTCTGCACTAACTGCAAGTGGCGGATATCAGAAAAAGTGGGTCCAGAGGTAACGGCACTAAACAGCTATGTTCTGGTATAGTGACCCCTGGTGACTCAACTTCCTGCAAAAAATATATATGCGCAGGGGGAGGTCAACCTCTTTTTCTCAGATATTCACATGTACAGTTTATTGATGCCCTAAGTATTCCCTGGTGTCCTGTGGTCCCACCCACCCTTTGACTGTGATCCCCGTATATATATTCAATATGTCCCCAGTGTCCATTGCTCCCTCCTCCAGTCGCTGTCCCATACTTATTTAACCTGTCCCTGGCATCTAGTGGCACCCCCCACCCTCTGATCACTGTCCCCATATACAGTGGCATAGTTTCTGGCATCTAGTGGCACCCCCTACCCTCCGATTGCCATCCCCATATACAGTGACATAGTCCCTCATGTCTAATGAGACTCCACCCTCTGATCGCCATCCCCATATACATTCACAAAATCCCTGGCATCCAGTGGTACCCCCTGCCCTCTGATCCCCATCTCTGGTAATGATGTGGTATACCCTGGCATCTAGCAGCCCCTCCAGCTGCCCACACCAAGCAAATTATCCTGCCACCCCCAATACCTCCTTCACTGCCAGTGTCATGGAGATCCAAGACGGTGACCAGTACAGCCCTCCTCTCACCACCATGGCTGGTGGCCATGCAGAAGTTACTTGTGTCGACATGCACTTGCATTGGGTATGCTTTTTAAGCAGCTAAGGCTGCTTTGTGGGTTCTGCATTTTGGAGGTGGCGCCAACTCCCTTTAATGTACAGAGGACATGTGCTCCCTGTCAGGCCAGATGGTGGCCAGGTATGGTGGTGAGAGGGGGGGGGCTGTGCTGGTCCTTTCTCAGATCTCTGCAGCACCTGCGGGGACAGAAGTATGGGGGGGTGACTGGGTGGTTTTCACAGTGCCATCTGGGGGGGCTACTAGACAGCAGGGCATATCATATCATTACTGGAGATGGTGAATGGAAGGTGAGGTGTATCACTGGATGCCAGGGACTATGTCAGTGTATACAAGGATGTCGATCAGAGGGTGGGGGTGCCACTAGACACCAGGGACTATGTCACTGTGTGACCCCTGGGTGGCACTATCCCAATGGATACTACCCCGCCTGCGTGACTAGGCGCAGGTTGAGGGGCCTGAATTCTGTGAATGGGTGCCTCCACCGAAGGGTTGGTTTAAGGGTAGCATAGCTGCTCTGGGTACAGCCCTCCAGGACACTGATACCCTCCTCTAACCCCTCTAGTGGCATATTCGGGTCAGCAAATAGACAATCACAATTAACACCAGAATGCAATGCTAGACCCATATTTGGCACACTTACCACCAGGGCTGATCAGCTGCACTGGCCCTGGAGAACCCCTGTAAAATAAGACCTGCAATGGAGAAAGTCAATAGCAGCATAGTATCCCCTCCACAAAGGTACACAATAGCCAGTTTAAATGCAGAAAGATAAGTATCTGATTTATTTAGGGGACGTGAACAAAGGTGGGGCAGTAATCTAATGCTTGATTTTAGATCTGATTTAGTCAGGTTAAACATACATGCCCTAAGAGTCCCTCTAGCACAGTCACACACACTCTGGGTACCCTGTTGTCATGCAGGCTAGCCTGAAGCGTTGTCTGACATAGGCCAGCATTGCAGCTGTTGTTGGGGCCCTTAGGAAGGAAAAACACAACATGCACTTTAACCCACAATTTGTATTCTGGAGCTGGATGGCTCCGTTCGTAATGATCTACCAAAACAATTAAATCAGGTGACACACTTTGATTTGAGCTTTGTTGCAGGGAGCTACCCTGATGTTTACACACGTTACCCGGACCAGGATACAGGGCTGACGAGATGAAGACCTCAGGATGGTATGCTGGTTTGCCTGGGGAAGCAGGGCCCACACGATGCACCATGGTGGTCGATCCTCTTTGATGGTGCTGAGCCGGGAGCCGAATCCCTGAACGGGTCTTTCGTCAGATGAATCTCTGTGACGTGAGTGGTAGTCTAGGCTGAGATAGTGAGGCCTAGACCAGGTGAACAGTTTGGCTGTCAGTCTGGTTAGTTGCTGGATGCAGCTTCCAGCTATTGTGACAAATTCAATGAGGTGGGGAACCAAATCGCAACCCACTCTACACATTCAGCACAATTATAGTAAGAACTGTTAAATACTACAGTTCGCATGACAGTCCAGTTGCAATTAAACAGTGTCTCTGTGCAAACCGTACGCTCTGCTGTTATTTAAAGTCCTGACAGGCCAATCGCTCCAGAAGCAAATCTTTGGTCCACACCAGCTGAAATTCACTCTTCCACAATTCAGGATTCTGGTCACAATAACAGCAATCTTGGATAAAGTCCGATTTTAGATTTCAGACTTCTTTATTCGAGAAGATAGTAGCAGGCAGGCCAGACACAGCCTTCCCGCCGATTGCCCTGCGCTACTACATAGGAGCAGCTACTCGAATTACTCGAGCTGTTCAGTCTCTCAACTCCAACTACACACTGATTCTTTGCTGCAGGCAACTCTGGGCTTTTCCAGTGATCCAAAAAGGTTTGGTTGGTTGATCCATCTGTCTGTCACAGCAAGGGCTCCCACTCTATGTCCATTTAGGCACCAAACAGTAAAAACTACAATTCCTACAGAAATTCACTCCCACAAGACCCCTGGGGACAGTCTCCATTTTAGGGTCCCCAAAGGTACTGAATGGTCCAAACTGGCAGCCCAGAACCAAAATGGTGGTGCTTAGCAGAAAAGTCCATGCTGCAAAGGAAGGCAGGTTAGACAAACTACAATATTATTTTTATTAAAGCAGATAATCAGCAAACAATCACAGATCCTGATAGGGCTTCCTCTGCATAATTAGTGATGGCAGAATGAAGCGGATGTAACATTGCCCAGGCGGGACTTGAGCCTGAAACCACTTGGCCCCCACCCAGATTAATTATAACAAATGAAATAGATATCTCTTAAAGAGACAGGCATGGTGGCAAACAGGACACTCACATGCAAGCACATTTAAACTGTTTAGACACAGAACACCAGCCTGGCAGTGGGCATTAGGCAAGCCCAGGAAGACAATTTAGGAACCCCCATTTGTAGGGGGGGGGTTACACCCATATACAGGGATGGTGATTGGAGGGTGGGGGGGTGCCCTTAGATGCCAGGGACTAAGTCACTCTATACCAGGATGGCAAATGAAGGGTGGGGGTGCAACTAGACACCAGGGACCATGTCACTGTATATGGGAATGGTGATTGGAGTGTGGGGGGTGCCACTAGATGCCAGGGACCATGTCAGTGTATATGGGGACTATGATCAGAGGGTGTAGGGACCACTAGATGCCAGGGACATGTTAAATAAGTATGGCTATGGTGATTGGATGGTGGGGGGATCACGGGTCACCAGGGACACTGTCAGTAATTATGGGGATGGTGATTGGAGGGTGGGGAGGAGCACTGGACACCAGGGACATGTTAAATAATTAATGAGACAGCAACTGAAACATGGGGGGGGGGGACCACTGGACAGCAGGGAAAAATGTCATTTTAATGGGGATGGGAAGTGGAGGATGAAGCATACCACTAGATACCAGGAAATGTTTATACTTTCACAGGGAAGGGCGATGGGGGGGCAGTGCTGGTGGTCGGGGTGCAAACCTGCTGCCACTTCTCATGCAAATGAGTCCATATTGGGCATGCATATGACCCCTTTGTGTCTTGCATGCCCAGTGGGCTGATTTACATGCTGGCATCTGAATATCACACTGGGGGCACCTGGTGCTATTGGGTCTTCGGGCGCTATTCAAACACCATGAAGTCTTGCTATATTATAACAATAGCAGTCAGCCACTGCAGCTGAACTGCCCCGGAGAGGAAGGAGTTAACTCCAGAAGATCTGGAGTTCTACAGCGCGAGGGCGCTGTGCCCAAAGCTCTATCTGGCAGTTTCAAATGAAACTGTCAGATTCTTTACTCCGCTTCACTGAACAGTCGCTCCGAGATCAGCTCCTTCAGCTCGGTTCATTCTCGGTTCAGCGAGTATTTTCGTTCATTTGAACCGCAAAAGTTATTATTTTACCGCATTTCGGTTTTAAAGCTCTATCTGGTAACGTAAGTACTAAAATTTAAGTCTGTGTGGAAAATTAATTATCGGTTCGGTTTTGAACCGATCGGCTCTATTTTAAAAGTGTACAGTGGGTTTTAGAGTGCGGTTCCAGTTCTTATCGGTTCTAAAAACGGAATTATAACAGTTTTTCAAATACCGTGACACGGTTAGGAACCGATAAGGGTGTCTTTGCCTGGCACTGCCATCAAAAGGGCAAGTTTTGGTTGAGCTGGCATTATGTCTGAGAAACCCAAAAGAAAAACCGGGCCCCACTGGGTTTCAACACTGTGATGTCTGTGGGGACGCCTTTGCCAAGGCTGACCCACACACCACTTGTGTTTATTGTCTGGGGGCTGACCACCTCCTGTCAGACTGTCAGGTGTGTAAAAATTTCCCTGCAGCCACCCTGGAGAAGAGATTGAGCCGGCTCAGGGAACGAGAGGCCAAAAAGTCCGCTGGCCCGGATGGCCAGCCCGGTCCAGTACCCACTGGACCAGAGGGAGTGCCCTCTGACCAGGGCGAGACTTCCTCGGGCAAAAGGAAGGCTGGTTCAGAGGAACCAGTCCCAAGTAAAAAGACAAGGAAATCAGTAGGTCTGGAGTCCAAATTGTGTCTCCAACTGCTGCAGAGATAGCTAAAGCCATTCAGATTGTCCAGTCACTGTCTCAGGGATCTGTAGAACCACCAACAGCTGGTAAAAGGTTGGTTCGTTCAGTCCCAGTGGTTCAGGATTTTGAAGTTGAGGATTTTTATGAACCACAGGAGGGGGAGGAGGAATTTGATCAATATATGTGTGGCTGGGGGTCTGACGTGCCCATTGAACCGGACATTTCTCCAGACAGACCTTTAGAATCTCCTCCTATTCTGTCTGAGTCCCTTCTTTCTTTATTTTTTACAAAAGGTTGTAGAAACCCTCCAGCTTCCTTTAGAGGAGGCTGTGGATGAGACAAGAGGAGCCTGATTATGTGGAAATGATGGATATTCAGAGTCTAGGAGGTTGTCTATTCCTTTGCATAAGTCATTTAGGAAGCAAACAACAAAGATTTTAAAAATCCTCATTCTGTCCCTCCTGTAGATAAAAAATGGACAGAAGGTATACTTTGTCAGGCTCGGATACAGACTTCCTTACTGAGCAGTGTAGTCATGTAGGTGTGGTACAAGCTGCAGCCTGTGACAAGGCTAATATTCCTCTGGCATCACATCCTCCTGATAAGGATTCCAGGGAAGATTGATGCCATGGCGAAAAAACAGTATATGGCAGCTTCTTTGGGACTCAGGCAGGCAAATTATATGGCTTATGTAGCTAGATATCAGAAATCTAGGTGGGACACAGTATTGCAGTTAGCCAAGCAGGCCCATGGCCAGTTGGCTAGTGAGTTGGAACAGGTGGCTGCTGATGGCATTGAAGCCTCTAAAGTTCAATTTCATACTGCTGTTGATGTTAATGATGTTTCTTCTAGGGTCATGGCCACTTCTGTAGCTTCCGTAGGGTTGGCATGGCTCAGATGCACTAATCTGTCCCAAGATACCCAGTCAAAGGCTATGGATTTTCCTGTAGTGGGAAATTCTCTTTTTGGGAAACAAACAAGAAATATATGAAAAGATGGATGAATACGAACTACCTACAAAAGTGCCCAGGCTAAGGAGAAGCATGCCATGCCACAAAGGCATGCTCCCAGAGGTAGGGGCAGGCCCTTTTCCAGGCCTTTTTACCAATTTCAAGCCTCCTCTGCTGTCTCGCAGAGGGGTTTCTTCAGAGGCAGGGGTAGACGTGGCACAAGTAGACCGTCCCCCTTCCCTCAGCCTAAGGCTGCTGCTAAGCAGGCACCCTGATGAGGTGTCCAGGGCCGATTCTCCTGTACCAGTGGGGGGCAGGTTGGCCTATTTCAGCGGAACTGGCTGTCCTAACTACGGACAGATGGGTTCTGGAGGTAATAGGCCAGGGTCTGATTCTCAGCTTCAAACACTTTCCAAAGATGAGAGCCAGACATTTTCCACCTACAAATCCTTCAGAAGCCCTTGCTTTGGAAGCAGAGGTTTCTGCTCTGCTGGACTGCAAAGCAGTGGAAAGGGTTCCTCCTTGCCATCAGGGCAAGGGCTTTATTCAGATACTTTCTTACCCCAAAAAGACAGGAGAATGGCAGCTCATTCTAGATTTAGAGATACTTGAACAAGCATCTGTTGAAACCAAAGTTCAAAATGTTGACTCTAGCAATGATATTGCCTTCCCTAAAGGCCAGGGGACTGGCTAGCTTCCCTGGACCTCAAGGATGCCTATTTTCATGTTCACAGTCAGGCCTTCTCACCGAAAGTACCTCAGGTTGAACTGCCCTCAGGCCACTACCAGTTCAGGGCAATGCCCTTCGGCCTCACCTCTGCGCCAAGAGGTATTCACAAATGTCTCGCTGTAGTAGTGGCTCACTTAAGAAGGCAAGGGGTTGCTGTGTTTCCCTACCTGGACGATTGGCTCATTGTGGGTCAGTCTCCAGGTCAAGTGAAATCTCACTTGCAAGTCACCCAGTAGCTTCTCACTTCCCTGGATTCCTGCTAAACTTACAAAGTCAGTTCTGGAACCAGTTCAGGTCCTAACTTTCATAGGCGCAGAATTGAACACAAGGTTAGCCAGGGCTTTTCTTCCCTCGGAAAGGGTGGACAGACTCATCGCCTGGCATCCTCCTTTACCCTGGGGTCTCTCGACCAGCAAGGCATTTTCTGCAACTCCTCGGGCACATGGCTGGCTTCCACAGCTGTCGTGCAGGGAGCAAGATTCCAGATGAGGGACATTCAGTTCCATTTGAGGGCCTATTGGTCTCAAAGGAAGGACCCCCTTACCAAGTTGGTCCCAGTTACTCAAACTCTGATCCTAGCCCTCCACTGGTGGCAGGTCCAGAGCAATTTAAGACAGGGGGTTCCCTTCATTCCCATTTCTCACTCCCTCACCCTCACCACGGATGCCTCCCTGTTAGGGTGGGGGGCTCACCTGGGCGACCTTGCCACTCAGGGGGTATGGTCTCCTCAGGAGTCTCTGCTCCACATCAATCTTTTGGAACTCAGAGCTGTCTTTTTAGCTCTTCGGGTGTTTTCAGATTCTGTCCAGAACAAAGTGGTTCAAGTCAGGACAGACAATACCACCACAATGTGGTACATCAACAAGCAAGGGGGCACTCGGTCTTCAGCCTTGTGCACGAAGCAATGAGTTGTGGTCTCTGGCTTACTCCTGAACACCTCCCTGATAGCGGTTCATCTCCCAGGGAAGGACAATGTCCTGGCAGACGCCCTCAGCAGAGAATTTCTCAGGGCCATCACAGATGGGCTCTGAATCCACAAGTGCTGGGGTCTGTCTTTGCCAGATGGGGCACTCCTCAGATAGATCTTTTCACAGCCCCAGACAACCACCAACTTCCTCTTTTCTGTTGCAGGCCTCCAGTTCTGGGCTCAGTCCCTCTGGATGCCTTTCTGTTGGACTGGAAAGGGAAGTTCCTGTATGCCTTTCCCCCTTTCCTCTCCTTTTCAGGGTACTAGTAAAAATCAGATCCCAACCTTGCAGAGTGATTCTGATTGCCCCAGATTGGGCCAGACAGCCCTGGTACCCTCTGCTCCTGTCCTTGGCAGTCCACCCTGCCCTGAGCCTGCCCAGAGTCCACGACTTACTGGCGTGCACAGGGAGAGTGTGGTATCCGGACCTCAAATCCCTCCACCTCAAGGCTTGGCTCTTGAGGAGCTAAATTGCTGACTTACACCTTTCTCAAGGTGTCATGGATATTTTAAAGGCTTCAAGGAAGCCTTCCACTAGAGCCACTTATAATTCTAAGTGGAAGAGGTTTTCCATCTGGTGCTCTGAGAGGCAGATTATCCCAGAATCTGCTGATCTTCCCATTCTACTGGACTATTTGGTCCATCTGAATTCCCTAGGCCTTAGACCAGCTACCCTGAAGGTTCATCTGGCAGCTGTCTCTGCTTTTGTGTCAGCAGGGAAGCCTGCCTCCTTTCTTCTCACCGGTGTTCTCCAAGTTTTTTAAAGGGTTACTTCATACTAACCCTCCTTTTGAGGAACCAGCTCCGCCTGGGACCTGAATATTTGCATTGCTCAGTTAATGCAACCCCCATTTGAGCCTCTGTCTTCTGCAGAGCTCAAGTATTTAACTTGGAAAACCGTTTTCCTAGTAGCTATCACCTCTGCCAGACGCATAAGTGAGCTACAGGCCCTGTCAGTGGAAGAAGATTTTATCTCTTTCCACAGAGATAAGGTAGTCCTTAGGACTAATAGAAAGTTTTGCCTAAGGTGGTTTCTGATTTCCACCTGAATCAATCTATCTCTCCCAGTATTTTTCATGAGCATTCTTCCTCAGGTGAGAGGAGACTGCACAGCTTGGATGTCAAAAGAGCCTTAAGCTACTATTTAGAGCGCACCAGAGGTCATAGGTTCGAATCCCTCCAACTCTTTCTTACCTTTCGGCGAGGTTGGCAAAGGGAAACCTGCCACTAGAGAACAATTGCAAGGTGGATTGTTTCTTGTATCCAATTCTGTTATCAGAAACTGGGTAGACTACCCCCTCAGGATTGAGGGCCCTCCACCAGGGGTACAGCTGCGTCTCTGGCGGCTGCTAGGAATCCCATTCTGGAGATTTGTCAAGCTGCTACCTGGAAGACAGTTCACACCTTTACCAAACATTATTCCCTGGATGTCCAGTCCAGGAGAGATGCTTCAGTTTGGCACAGCTGTGCTTCAGAGCCTATTTCCTAAGTAGGTTCTGACCCTCCTCCATGGAGGTACTGCTGTGTAATCTGCTATTGTTATAATATAGCAAGACTTCATGGTGTTTGAAGAAAAAATTACTCACCTTAGTAATTGCTTTTCTTCTCATGGAGTCTTCTTTATTATTCACCTCCCTCTACCCCTCTCAGAACTTCTACTTGGGTAGGGGTGGAATGGTGCAAGCACTGTGTCATGCCATTGTAGTTTTCCCTTACCCTCTTTTCCTTTGGGTTAGGGATCTAGATTGTTTCATTTAGGTTATTTATATTGCCCCTTTCTGGACTTGAGTCTTTGGGGGAAAGGGGGGTTCATATGTGCTTGTCAAGGGTGGTAAAACGAACCATAATACCATCAATTTTTGTTATTATGGCTCTGAGTGTTTCTTTGTTCTTTATATTGTTGTTATTACTACTAGTAGGTAGCCATGGGCTAGTGTAGTTTTTTCCACACAGACTTTCCGTCCTTTGATGTTAGCTTCGTAAAGATCTGACAGTTTCATTTGAAACTGCCAGATAGAGCTTTGGGCACAGCGCCCTCGCGCTGTAGAACTCCAGATCTTCTGGAGTTAACTCCTTCCTCTCCGGGGCAGTTCAGCTGCAGTGGCTGACTGCTATGGTTATAATATAGCAAGACTCCATGAGAAGAAAAGCAATTACTAAGGTGAGTAATTTTTTCTTCCCTGCACATCCCAGATCCATGTCAGGGCAGCACTAGTCATTCAGTCAGATAGTGCCAGTGCACTATTCAACTGAATACAGCATCTTTGTGGTCATGGGCAAGTGCAAACACAGCACGAAACTTTGCACTCTGCTTTTGTCCATTTTTTAATATGGGGCCCCTGGTATTCAAATGTTAGCCACTGGTCCAAGATGACCCGCAGATTTCTCACTACTGATCTGAGTGTGGCATCAAGATGGATAGTCATTAGCTCCCTGTTCACCACTGCCGATCTGTGAGGATCTCCTGTTCCTTTTTTTTTATTTATCAATTTGTTAACCGGGTTGGGACACTGGACAAGTCCTGTTTCAGGACTGACACGGGACATGCTACAATCCACATTCATAACAAAACAGTAAAATCACATTAACAATCACTCTTAAACTGCTGCAGCAAAATGACTTAAGCTTATCCTTAAAACAACCAAAGGACATGGCTTGTCAAAGAGTAATAGGCAATGCATTCCAAAGGGAGGGGACTGTGACAGAAAAAGGCCGCAATCCATTCCAATTCTTATAAAAATGGTAAATTCAATAAAATGCCATTAGCAGATCTCAAATTTGGGAGGGACTGATGAACTACAACCATATCAGCCACAGGAAAATTTGGAAAAAAAAGGAGCTTATAGAGCAAGCAGCCAGAAAAATAAGTAATTCTTGCCCTGGGTGACAACCAACCTAATTGTGAATACAGAGTACAATGATGTGTTTTAAATGGAACTGAAAGAATAAACCTATAGATATTATTGTAGGCTACAGTCAAAACATTATACTCCCTAACATTTAAATTCTGATATAGATAACAAACATAATCAGACCGAAATTTATCCAAATGCCCAGTTTCTGATTTATTGTCTAACTAACATGCGTAATATGTAATGAATAAATTAAACTACAATCCAACCACATCCCTAAATATTTAAATTGGGTAACTTGTTTTATCGCAGCACCATCCCAATCAAAAAGCATTAAGCAAGGGTTATCTTTCAATGTAAATGGAGTCCTAAAGATCATCGACTTTGTTTTTGTTTTAATTTAAGATCATGGAGTTATTTACAAACCATGTACACACATTCCTTAAGCTAACATCAAGAACACTTATTAAATCCTCTAGTGATTTAGCCTGACTATAAAGAATTAAATAATCCACGAACATTATTGAGTTACAGGATCCACAATGAGCATTGACAAATAGTGAGAATAACAAGGGCCCTAAAATGGACCCTTGCGGTACCCCACACTCAGTCAAAGCCATTTGTGAATCCTGTAACTCAACACGTATGAACTGTTTACGATTTGCCAAATAATCATTCACCCATGATAATGCACTTGCAGAAAGACCAATGGCTTTCAATTTACATGATAATAAATCATGATCAATGAAATCAAATGCCTTGCTCAGGTCCACAAACACTACCCCAGTTATTTGGCCTTCTTTCAAAGCCCCTGAGGATGGTGTCCTTGAACCTGACCAAGGCAGTACCAATTCCATATCCCTGTTGAAACCCATGCTGCCGTGAACTTAAGATGTCATAATAATCCAAATAATCCTTCAATTGGCTAGAAACTACTTTCTCCAACAATTTACTCAAAGTGTTTAAAATGGAGATAGGCCTAAAGTCACCCAAAACAGCAGCATGTGTTTTTTTAGGGATTGGAACAACCCTAGCACACTGCCAATCAAGTGAGAATTGGCCCAAAATCAAAGATAAGTTAAAAATATAACACAACAGATCAGTAATGTAAAGAATAGCTAACTTCAAAAACCTAGACTCCAGATCTCTCACATAATCAGAACTCTTATCTGGCAGGGTGCAGAGTAAATCAAACATTTCATGCGGCTCAATTGCCCTAAATTGGAATTGTGATCTCTCCACTTGTTCAGTCTCTTCACTCATAGAAACATCAAGTAAACCTGACCTATAACTTGAGTAGTCTGAAAACATGATATTAAATAAGTCAACAATTGCTGCTTGGTCGGTGATTATTTCACCGTTCACCTACAATTGATCCACTTCACTATTAATCCTAGAAGACAATAACGAGTTAACATTCTGCCAGAATTTTTCTGAATCTGACAGATTAGTTGTAAACTGTGCATCATAAAATTCCCTTTTATTGCCCTTCACCATTTCCGAGACCTTATTTCTCAAGTTTCGATAGCTAGCCAACAAAGCGGATGAAGGGTTACATTTATAATGTACCCAAGCATGGTTCCTCTGTTTAATATAATATTTAATCTCATTAGAAAACCACTTATTTAGTTTGCTTTGCAGTCTAACAGTGTGCAGAGGAAAAAAGGCATTTTGAAGAACAGACAATTGATTAAGAAAATAATCTAAAGCACAATCCACATCAGGGATTAAGTAAAGATACGTCCAATCAATTGCAAATAGAGAAGCATTAACTGCTTCAAAATTGACCCTTTTAAAACATCTTTGTTTTAAAATACAGGGAGGAACCCTTACAGTTTTAAAGCTCAAAATACAAAAATAGCCTGATGGTCACTTACTGAATCTGGCAAAATGCCAGAAGCAATCATGATACCCCCATGGTTGGTAATTACACAATCAAGAATTGAATGATTAGTTGAATGTGAATTTAATCGAGTAGGTTTAGAAATTTTTTGTATTAAGCCATATGATTTCCATGTATTTTCTCGATGTCTGGAAAGCGTTGTTCATTGCAGCTGTGCAGTAGCTGCTAACTATCTTCATTTGTTCAGGACTGTGTGGCTGTCTCTAACTTTGGGCTTATACTCCCTCATAACCTTTGTGCCTAAATACAGCGTGAGAGGCTGTAAGTAATCTGCACCAACCTGTTGGAGCTGGAGCTGTGAGAGGGGGGCTGCCGGCTGATTGGTTGTGGGAGTGGGGAGGCACTGTTTAAATCACAGGCCTTCGCTAGCTGCATTTCCATGTATTTTCTCGATGTCTGGAAAGCGTTGTTCGTTGCAGCTGTGCAGTAGCTGCTAACTATCTTCATTTGTTCAGGACTGTGTGGCTGTCTCTAACTTTGGGCTTATACTCCCTCATAACCTTTGTGCCTAAATACAGCGTGAGAGGCTGTAAGTAATCTGCACCAACCTGTTGGAGCTGGAGCTGTGAGAGGGGCTGCCGGCTGATTGGTTGTGGGAGTGGGGAGGCACTGTTTAAATCACAGGCGCCGCTCGCTAGCGGCATTTCCATGTATTTTCTCGATGTCTGGAAAGCGTTGTTCGTTGCAGCTGTGCAGTAGCTGCTAACTATCTTCATTTGTTCAGGACTGTGTGGCTGTCTCTAACTTTGGGCTTATACTCCCTCATAACCTTTGTGCCTAAATACAGCGTGAGAGGCTGTAAGTAATCTGCACCAACCTGTTGGAGCTGGAGCTGTGAGAGGGGGGCTGCCGGCTGATTGGTTGTGGGAGTGGGGAGGCACTGTTTAAATCACAGGCGCCGCTCGCTAGCGGCATTTCCATGTATTTTCTCGATGTCTGGAAAGCGTTGTTCGTTGCAGCTGTGCAGTAGCTGCTAACTATCTTCATTTGTTCAGGACTGTGTGGCTGTCTCTAACTTTGGGCTTATACTCCCTCATAACCTTTGTGCCTAAATACAGCATGAGAGGCTGTAAGTAATCTGCACCAACCTGTTGGAGCTGGAGCTGTGAGAGGGGGGCTGCCGGCTGATTGGTTGTGGGAGTGGGGAGGCACTGTTTTAATTACAGGCGCCGCTCGCTAGCGGCATTTCCATGTGTTTTCTCGATGTCTGAAAGCGTTGTCGTTGCAGCTGTGCAGTAGCTGCTAACTATCTTCATTTGTTCAGGACTGTGTGGCTGTCTCTAACTTTGGGCTTATACTCCTCATAACCTTTGTGCCTAAATACAGTGTGAGAGCTGTAAGTAATCTGCACCAACCTGTTGGAGCTGGAGCTGTGAGAGGGGGCTGCGGCTGATTGGTTGTGGGAGTGGGGAGGCACTGTTTAATCACAGGCGCCGCTAAGCTAGCTGCGCAGCATGCGTGAAGTTGTGAGTGGCGAGCGC
Organism: Neoceratodus forsteri; assembly: GCA_016271365.2. Classification (NCBI taxonomy): domain Eukaryota; kingdom Metazoa; phylum Chordata; order Ceratodontiformes; family Ceratodontidae; genus Neoceratodus; species Neoceratodus forsteri. The sequence goes on along the minus strand of CM057459.1, from coordinate 430,168,151 downwards.
CACTGAGACTGAAATTTGCTGTTTAGTTGTAAGGTGGAAAGATATTATGTTAAAATAGCTTGTGTATGTTAAATAGTTTTATTGTAAATCAGATTTATGTATACTGCCTGCATGATTTATATGTGTTATTTGGTTTTAAATTAGATATGTGTAGGGGTTCTGTTGGACGACTCTTGGGGCCTAGGATTGTTTATGGAATTTACATGAGCTGCATGGCTACGTTCTTTATCCCTCCCTGTGTCTGATATTGTTATCAGACGTTGTAGGAAGTGGGGATTGAGGGGACCGCTTTGAGCATGTGCTGTGGGATGATCAGGAGCAAATAGATCAAAGGATTGAGGTGGTTAAGTCCAGGAGAAGTCCTGGAATAAATAGAGCACCTAGGAGAAGCCAGGCGTGGTTGGTGCCTATTGCCAGGAGGCCACCAGGTCAAGTGGCCAGGTGACTTTTAGGGCTGCATCACCTCAATTCCTCTGGCAGTGCTGTTGCTGCTAGGTAGGTGTCAGAAACAAGACGGCTATTATTGCCGCCTTGTTCATTGGTTGACCTGGCGTGTATTACAGAGACCTGGGTGGGAGATGATGCTGGCCCTGTTTTTGAGGCTGCAGTCCCCCAGGTTATACTGTGGTTCACTGCCCCAGAGAAAATCGTGAGGGTGGCGTGTAGCTATTTGTTTTAAATCAAATTTGGACTTCACTGTGCACCGTTGAGACCCAGGTTCATTTGAATGTGTGGCTGTTCGTGGAGGACTTGGCGTTGGCTAGGATCCTCCTCATTTATCGCCCTCCTGGGCTGATGGGGGGTTTCTGCAGGAATTACCGAAGTTTGTTACAGCGAAACATTGGATTCCCCAAAATGTATTTTTCTTGGGGACTTCAATGTTTGGGCCGAGATAAAAGTCAAAGGTGTGCGATGAGTTACTGCAGTGTATGTCCCTTTTGGGGCTGGTGCAGTTTGTCGGCGTGCCTACTCATCGAGGATGGCCACATTGGACCTGGTGTTCTCACTGGGACCTTTTAGATCACTGATTCTTTTATATTGACTTCAAGTAGCTTGGTCTGATCATTGCACGGTGAAGTTCACATTTAGTGCTCCGGCTACAATTTCTTCCTTCTGAGATATTTCGCTGCCGTCATTGAAAGATCTTACCGGAGGGTTATATGGCGGCAGTTGATTTATCAAGGGTGGGTGATGCATGTCGGAGCTTGACGCCGGGGTAGCTGCCTATAACGAGGTGCTATCGGCAGCCATTGACTCCTCGCACCTGTTCGTGTCATTGAACTTCATACCTGAGATCGCTTTGTATGATCGTGATCTCAGGAAATGAAGAAATTGGGTCGGAGATTTGAGCGTTGCTGGAGGAAATCCCTGCCTGGGGCTGACAAACTGGTCCTGTGTACATTATCGCGCATATCAGGAGGCAATTAACCAAAAGAAGACATTATTTTGTACCGGGAGATTGCTGCTGGGAGAAGCCGACCAGCCTCACTCTTCCGGACTGTCGACAGACTTCTCCATCCTTCCTGTCTTCAGCCGGGAGAGTTTCCTCGAATGAGGATTGTGAGGAATTTGCTCGGTTTTTCTCAGACAGGGTGTCTGCAATCCGGCGGGAGGTTTCCTCAGCCAGTAATATCATTGCTGTCAGTGGTCGTCAGTCGTGTTCAAAGAGCACTCATTCTGAGTGGGGGGAGTTTAAGCCAGTGGAAGTTCATGAGGTCATTGAGATAGCGGCCAACTGAGGTATACCTTTTGTGAACTGGACCCTGTGCCAACGCGCTTCTTGATGAGGTGCATTGACACTGTTGGCCCGGTGTTTGCTCTGATTGTCCGGTGTTCCTTGAGTCAGGGTGTCTTTCCGGATGCCTTGAAGGAGGCTCTGGTGAGACCCCTTTTAAAGAAAGCTTCTCTGGACCCGGAGATTAGGGCAAATTATCGTCCTGTCTCCAATCTTCCATTTTGGGAAAGGTTGTTGAGAAGGTGGTATCACTTCAGTTGGGAGAGCATCTCATGACCCACGAGTTGTCGATCCTTCCAGTCAGCTTTTGGGCCAGGCATAGCACTGAAACTGCATTAGTTCGGGTGCAAAATGATCTCCTTAGGGCTAGAGATCGGGGGGAAAAGACAATTCTTGTCCTCCTTGATCTCTCCTCAGCATTTGACACTGTGGACCATTGTGTGTTGCTTCTCCGCCTGAGGGAGTTGTGTGGACTCACCGGTATTGTCATCAAATGGTTTGAGTCATTTCTTACCAACAGGAGGCAGCGGGTTGTGATGGGTAATTTCTCATCTACGACCTGCCTCCTTTCATGTGGAGTCCCTCAGGGTTCGGTATTGGCCCCAATGTTGTTCGCAGTGTATATGCTGCCCCTGGGGGAGATCATTAGGAGGTATGGTCTGAGTTTTCATTGCTATGCTGATGATACTCAGCTATACCTATCCTTTGCACCAGGAACATCAAATGCAGTGGATGTGATGAATATCTGTCTGGCTGAGATAAATGACTGGATGTCTTCCAGCTGGCTGCGACTTAACCCTAATAAGACTGAGGTACTGGTGGTGGAGTCGAACAGAGCTCGTGATGGGATGGCCTCTGATTCAGCGACTGGCATTATGCTAGGAGCTGTGTCATTGATGGCATCCCCAAGGGTGCGTAATCTTGGTGTGATCTTTGACAGGAACTTGTCCATGGAGGCTCAAATATCCTCCGTGGTACGTTCCTATTTCTTTCATCTTAGGAATATCGCCAGGATTAAACCGCTTGTTCCGGCTCTGGACCTCCCTACTTTGGTACATGCCTTGGTCACTTCGAGACTTGACTACTGTAATGCGCTCTATCTCGGGGTCTCTGGAACTTCTCTTCGCAGACTGCAGCTGGTGCAAAATGCTGCTGCCAGGCTTTTGACCGGACAAAGCAAGTTTTGTCATATAACTCCGGTATTGTGCGATTTGCACTGGCTGCCTGTCAGGTGGAGAGTTTTGTTCAAGGTGGGGTTTCTCACCTATAAGACCCTACATGGACAGGGCCCTGGTTACCTTTCTGATCTACTGGTACCGTCCACCTCTGTCCGGGATCTTCGCTCCTCCGGTGGTGGCCTCCTCACAGTTCCGAGAGCTAGGTTGAAATCGGCAGGGGATCGCTCCTTTGGAGTTGCTGCTCCAGCTCTCTGGAACTTGTTGCCGCTTGAAGTGAGAGAGGCCCCCACTGTAGAGGCTTTTAAGAGTAGTCTAAAGACCTTTTTATTTGTGCAGGCTTTTGGGGTCTAAGTTATATGTTTGTGATTTTAACCTGAATGTATACAGTATGATAAACTGTAAAGGTTTTGTACGGCGCCCAGAGCCTTCGGGATTGGGCGTCTTTTTAAATAAAGTTGACTTTGACTTTTTGACTATGATTGCAGCAAAGATTCCAACCCAAGATCATCCCTATGCTCCCAATTTGAATTAACATCTCCTACCAAAACGACATCATTATGCGAACAATATGGATAAACAATGTCCAAAAATACTTTTAAACCATCTATGCTAATTTGAAGGGGATTATAGAGACACCCAAAAGTCAGATGTTTCTTTCCACCCGAAATGAATTTCAACAACAGCCAATCACAAAGTTGATCAGTCTTCCCACTGGAACCCAAAACCGTCAACTGAAGATTGTCCCTAAAATAGATTGCTACCCCTTCCCTTCTTTCTACCCCTATGGTCAGCTCTCAACAAATTATAACCTGGCAATGTACAAAAATTATCAGGAACTTGAGGTTTCAATCAGGTCTCAGAAATTGCCATAACATCCAGCTGCTGATGAAAAATGAAATATTCAAGCTCACTTAACTTAAGGACCAAACTTCTAACATTAAAGTGAACAACTTTAAACCTCTGACATAAATATGATCGAGAGAAGTTTTGCCCAGATGACTCTGAGCTAAACTCAGGAGGGCCGAGGTTAGTTTCCACATCCCCTGATAACAAAAGTAAGAGAAAATATTTAAACAACTTCACTATGTTCTTAATCCCACCCTGATAATAAAATTTAGGAATATTTAGGAATAAATATCTACATTTTCTAATTTCATAATTCTTCCTGATTAGAAGATGACTAGTAATACATCTAATATTGCTACCAACAATCAGGTTAGACATAGTATAATCACCTTCATTCTGACAATCCCTCGTTACCCCATTAGAGACAGTATCCCCTACTATCTTATCACAAACACATATGCCACAAAATACTAACAACATGCACACATAACAGTATTTACCCATACTTTCACCTCAAATTTACCACTATTAACAATCCTAGCCTCACACTCTCCCACGTCTTCCATGGAGTCCACTGACTCCCGAGCACTTTGCTGCACTTAGCCATGGACTGGCTGCCACAGTAGACACAGCCATGTCTACCAAGCTCACCAATTTAAATCCCACAACCCCACCTTAATGGGCTGCCACCACCAATTGGGAGGGGAAGGGGCGTGGTTAAACAACAGGTTAGGGCAGCAGAGGCACCCTGAGTACATGGTTCCATAGACTGTGCTGCCAAGTAAATCTCAAATGCAAATAGGCAAATGAAGAAGTAATATAGTTAAATTCAGCAGCAGCAGATATGGGGGAACACACAATAAGCAACTGATTCAGGCAGTAAACAACAATCCATGCAGAAGGATCACAAACAGTAACGGTAAAATGTCACAGGCAGCAGCTTGTAGTAAAACAGCAGCAATGTAGTCACAAGTAACAATAAAAATGGCAGCTATAAAAGTCACAGTCAGAAAACACTGGCACTCCAAATTACTGCAGCAGTGAATCCATTTTTTACATATCCAGCCTAGATCCCCAACTTACGACCACCAGACATCAGGCTCCTCTCATGTAGATGATATCAGCATCTCTGGTCTTCAGGACAGTAGCCCAATATGGCAGCAGTATGGAGGTTACTGTGCCCACCAACTCCCACCAGATGGAACTACGGTTTGGATTTCTCAGTCAGTGATGTGCTTTCACCAAAGTCAGTAGGATTTGCCACCCACCCACTGACTCCCGGGCACTTTGCTGCACTTAGCCGTGGACTGGCCACCGCAGTAGATGCCGCAACCCCTGTGCCCCAGAATGTGACTCCTGTGGTTCTACTGCAGCCCCTCAGCCTGACATGGAGGATAAGGATAAGTAGAATCAAAACCTGCTGGATGATGAGGAAGGGGAGAAAGATCAGTACACATTTATCATTGGTTTCACTTTAGTTACACTGTCTCCTCTGGTTTTGAAAACACTGTGGTCTATATTCCCAGGTTTTTTCCTGAGGATGTCTCATTCAAAAATTGTCTCATTCCAGTATGGTGCTCACCAACTCAGAAATGGTAGGGGGAATGCAGGTGGAGGAACCAGTAGGGTCCAGTGACCATAACAAGGTATGTGTCGAACTGACCTTGATACCATTAAACCCCTGTCAAAGACTGAAGTTCTGGATTTCAAAAGAGCAGACTTTAAATGGATTTTCCTAGATTAAAGTATGCCTTACTTGTGTTAGCAGAAAATGTTGGCAGAAGTCTCGGGCTGTAAGAGTTATAATTTTCTGTGCAGTCATTTTTGAAGTGGAAGGGATTATATTTTGGCCCTGCTGAGGTAGCCAGTTGATCACTTCCACTTCTCAGTCAATTGATCCACCCCTGTTCTCAGGCACGTAATGACGTGTGCCCAGGGAGAGCGTGAGAGTATGCTCTGTTAAAGTCTTTTTTGGGGGGGGGAAGGTTTAAGAATGATTTTCAATATAATAACGGGTATATGCAAATTAGTCAAGGGCACCGGTCGACTAACAAGGGTCTTATTAATTGACCGGTGCCCTTGATTAATCTGCAATTGGACATTATCTTAAAACTGACCCCCATAGACTTTAATGGAGTCCACCTCCATGCTCTACTTGGGCACATGTCATTATGTGCCTGAGCATGGGGGTAGATTGATCGCCCAGAAAGTGGAAGGGATCAGATGGCTACCATGGTGGGGCAAAATACGATCCCTTCCACTTCAAAAACAACTGCACAGAAAATTATAACTTTTATAGCCCAAGACTTTCACTGACATTTGCTACTACCGCAAGTATACTTTAATTTAAAAAAACTTGGCAAATCACTTTAGAGAGATGAGGGAATTAGTTCAGGATAGGTCGATTGGGGTACAAAGAATCAAAGAAAGGTGGGGAGAAATTAAAGAGATTTCACAAAAAAATTAAGGGGACCATTCTTGCGGCAACAAAGGCTTGCTTGAAGACAGTCATCCAGAGAAACGGTTACAAGAGGCCAATCTGGTTCTCTAACCAGGTCAAGGAGGTGGTGAGGGTCAAGAAAAATGCCTTTGTCAGATACAAGGAGAAGCAGGGGGGATATAAAATGGAATGAGTACCATGTAAAATCAAGGGAGGCCACGAGGGCAGTCAGGGATGCAAAAGCAATCACAGAGCTGCATATTGTGGAGGGGATCAGGGGTGGGGAAAACACACTTTTTCAGATGTATTATGAAAAAAAGAAGGATAGGAAAAGGAATTGACAGGCTGCCAGAGAGAGAGTGAGGGTAATACAGGAGGATGTGTAGGAGGCAGGGTATCCAGTGATGATAGCAACTGTAAATGAGTGACTGTCAAAACAGTGACTCATTTATGGCGTTATCCTGTTGGGTTACCCTGTAAGGGTAGCAACCCTATGCGACTGCGACTGTAGGGGAGGGCGACGGGAAGGGGCGGGATAGGAAGGGGAAGGGGAGGATAGGGAAGAGGGTTTGTATATGTTATTGTGCCAGCTGCAGCTGAGCTAGCCATGTGGTGTGGTGTGGTGATGAGGGTGGCTAGCTGAGGTGCAGCAGGTACTGGGCTGTGGACCGAGGAGAGAACATTTTGCTGCTGCCTGCTGCTGCCATGTTTTTTTTTATTTCTTTTGGAGTGTCCCCCCTCTACATGCACCCCTGGAATTGGTAATTCTTAATCAGGGGGCATGGTAAAGCCCCCGCATAAACACTTAGTTTGCTTGCCGGATGTCTCTTCGCCAGCATGTGTATATCGCCAGTTTGCTTTTTGGCAATATACACTTGCCATAACAGCGATCACTATTTTGCAATCGCTGTTATAACATGGAACCAGAAGGCAGTCATTCTTGACAACTGCTTCTGCTCAGTTTTCCCAGTGGAGGATATCGGGCCTCTGCCAAAAAGCAGCATAAAGGCTGCTGAAAAGGAGATCCCAGAAATGAGACAAAAGTATTTACACGTGAAAGGGTCAGAAAGGGGCTTGCAGCTCTGAAGACAGATAAGGCCCCAGGACCAGATGGGATGCATCTGAGGGTGCTCAAGGAACTGGCATCAGCATTGGCCGAACTCCTGGCAGGGCTATTCAATAGGTCAGTTCAGTCAAGGGTGGCTTTGAAAGACTGGAAGATAACAGACACAGTTTCGCTCCATAGGAGTGGGGACAAGGACCAATCAGGGTAACTTACAGGCCAATCACTCTATCCACTGTTGTGGGTAAACTGATGGAGATTCTAGCCAAGGAGGACCTAGTGAACTACCTGTAGAGTAGTGGGCACCAGGGCAGTAAACAGCACAGTTTCATGGCAGGGAGATCTTATCAGACCAACCTGATAGCATTCCTTGACTGGGTAACTATGGCAGTAGGTAATTAACAAGCAGTGGATTTGCTCTGCTTCAATTTCAGCAAGGCATTTGACTCAGTGCTGCACAGAAGGTTGCTGAAGAGGATAGAGGATCTATGTGCAACAAAAGACATAGATGGTTGGGTAGTTGGTCAGGGAGAAGACAGCAGAGGGTAATGGTAAACAGGATCAAATCCAGGTAGAGAGGTCAAAAATGGGGGGCTACAAGTTTCATACCTGGGTCCAGTCCTTTTCATTATGGTTATCAGTGATGTAGGAGAAGAAATTCAGGGCAAGATGTGTCTCTTCACAGATAACACTTGAGCTCTGTGGTAGGGTAGACACTGAGAAGGTGGTAAGGGAGTTGCAGAGGGACCTACAAAGGTTTGAGAGGTAGTCTAAGGTTGGCAGTTGAAGTTCAAAGCCAAAACATGCAAGGTGATGCATGCTGGGAGCAGGAACCCCAGGAGGGAATACTGGATGGGCATGCTTATAAGCTGGGCACTACTACTGAGGAAAGGGACCTAGGAGTCATCATAAGTGACTTCCTTAAACAGTATAGCCAATGTCACAAGGCCTACAGCAAGGCAACTAGGATGTTAGGGTATATCAGGAGGGGATTTGATAGCAGGAGATAGGAGGCATTACTACCTCTCTATAGATCACTGGAAAATCGACAATTAGAGTACTGTGCCCCGTTCTGGAGCCCTCATTTGAAGAAAGACAGGAACAGGCTGGAGACGGAGCAGTGTAGAGTAACAAAAATGATTTATGGCCTGCAGAACAGAATTTTATCTTTAAAAACACCTTAATGGAGGTTGAGTATTGCTTTCAGCACCACTAAGTTACCTAAACACTCTCATGAAAAACAAACTAGCAGCAGTGCTCCTTCTAACACTTCTCAAGTCCCAAATCCTGCTGGCCTCAAAGCTGGGCCACCAGAACATAATTGGCAACCTCACTTGTTATTTGTTCATCCCTTATTGATTTATTTATTTGTAATTTCTGATAATTAAAGCCACACACTGAGTTATTATAGCTTGTTTCCAGGTGCATCCTGGGGACTGGGTTGCATGGACACGTTTTATTGACAGGGGGAATGTTGGCTATGACACCAGAGAAATGCCCCTGCTCTTGTTCGATAAGTGCCATGTGATCTTTTACTTCAGCCTGGACAATGACCAGAGATGGGCAGAAGGGACCTTGGTTTAAAGAAGGTAGAAGGGAGACATCTGGGAATAGGAAATGGAGGCAGGAGAGATGTTAGGTGCCTACCTGGAGTCTTGGCCCAGAGGGATGGGAAGGGGACCATAAGAACTGCTAGAACAGCAGGAAGGGAGGCAGAACTTTATGTCATTGTCCACCTGGGAACTAATGATCTGGCTAGGGATGGGGCGCCGGGACACTGTAAGGGGAACTCAGGAAGCTGGGGCGATATCTTAGGCAGGTAGCACATTCAGTGTTTTTGGCAGAGGAGATTCTTGTCTATGGCAAAGGAAAGAAGAGGGATCTTCACAACAGGAGCTTCAACTTCTGGTTGAAGGAATGGTGTAGAGAAGAAGAGTTTGGCAACATTGGAGACTGGGGTTCAACCTGGAAGGATAAGGGCCTTTACAAGGCTGATGACCTGCATCCATCTGGAAGTGGAATCACAGTCGTCAGTGAATGGTTTCATTATTACTTAGATGAACTTTTAAACTAGCCAAGGCTGGTGCTGGAATAAACAGGGGTAGCAGAAACTGCCTACCCCCCCACAGGCTAATGTAGGAAGTAGGGAGAACCTGAAGGGAGAGGAGTACCTTGGGGTACAAACTAATAAAGGAATCCGTGTGGTAGAAATGAAAGGAAATAGTAATGGGATCAGTAAAAACAGATGGATTAAGGAGAGAAAGCAGAGAAATAAAAAGGGGGGTAACAAAAAGAATGGTATCAAAATCTTGAAGGCCATGTGTGCGATTGCTAAAAGTCTAGGAAATAAGATTCTGGACTTAGCGGCCATCACGGTAGAGGCCAGCCTGAATATTTTGGCCATCACCGAGACGTGGTGAACTGAAAATTATGACTGGGACATGGCCATACCATGCTATACACTGTTCAGGAAGGACAGGGTGGGAAATAAAGGTGGGGGTATGGTGCTTCATGTGAAAGAAAGCATAAAAGTGATGGAGATATAGGGAACACAGAGTGGGGCGGAGGTACTGCGGGTCATCCTGGAAAAGGGAAACCGAGCCATTATTTGCACTGGTGTGATCTACAGACCTCCATCACAGTGGGAGGAGTTAGAAAAGGTACTGGTGAAAGCCATTGACAAGATGGCAGAAAAGGGGGAGATGCTGCTGCTGGGGGATTTCAGTCTCGCAGACGTAGATTGGAGTACTTCAGCTGCAGCTTCAAATAGAAGCAGGGACATCCTGAACTCCCTGCAGGGGTCATTCCTCAGGCAACTAGTCAACAAACCCATGTGTGGTGGGGCAATACTGGATCTGTTACTAACAGGGACAGTGTTGCAGACGTTAAGGTGGGAGGCCAGCTGTGGATCAGTGAGCACTGTAAAGTGTGGTTCAGTATCAGGATGGCTATGGAATTGAACCACACAAGGGTGAGGATCCTGGACTTCAGAAGTGCAGATTGTATAAAGATGGGTAAATGCCTCAGGGAAGACTTGGCAGACTGGGATGGTCTAGGTGGGGTGCAGGAACAGTGGGCAAAGCTAAAAGAGCAACAGAGCAAATAGGATCATTGCTGCAGGCACATTCCCAGATTCTATTAGTGATCATTTGCCAACTTTCTGTATCTGGAATGAGCACTGTCCCAAGACCAACCCAAGGAAATACTGTTTTGAGATTTTTCTAAGCTGAACTTAGCAGCACTTCAATCTGATGTGAGAAGCATTGACTGCTCTCCAATCTATCTCACAGGTGATGTTGAGATGGCCCTTGACTACCTGACAACTAAGTTACTCTCTCTCCAGGACTTACATGTTCCCCTAAAGAGGAGGATGAGAATATGGGGCTCTGAAACAAGATGGTTGCATAGTGATTTCCTGGCTTCTATGAGAAGAAGGGACAGGGCCTGGGCCTCTGCTAAGAATGCTCAACTGCCGGCGGACTGGGATAGGTATAGAACCCTGAGGAATGTCTGTAAAAAACACATATGGGAGGCCAAAAGGGAATACTGTAATAAACTTCTCCAATCCTCTGCATGGGATGCTCGGGGGTTTTGGAACCACATTAAAAATGTTATGGGACAAGGGCCCAAGCCATCTATAACTGAAATGATGCTGAATGATGTCAACTGCAACAAGTTAGTCATGATTGCAAATGCTCTTAACGCCCACTTCTCAGACTTCTCTGCATACCTGGAAAATTCAGGTCAGTCCCCTGTACTCACTGATTGTAACGATGTGCCTACCCGCACACCCTTTACCCTAAGGACGGTCACTTCTGAGGAAGTGCTGCGGCTTCTTATTGCCCATGGATCTGCAGGGCCTGATGGTTTACTGCCTAAGTTCATCAAATCAGCAGCCTCTGCCCTTGCTGCTGCAATTGTGAGAATTTTCAACTTATCCATTATAACCCAGACGGTGCCGACTTTATGGAAAATCACTTGAGTGGTTCCTGTTTATAAGAAAGGAGACAGAAAAAACATGGACAATTACTGACCAATTGCCATTCTCGCTAATCTTAACAAACTACTTGTGAAGGTTGTGGCCACCCAGGTCACTGAATTTCTCCATATAAACAAGTTCCTATCCCCTGCTCAGCATAGTTTCAGATCAGGGCACAGTGCAACATCCACGCTAATTCAATTCTCTAATGATGTCTTAAAAGCAGTGGAAAAGGGCATGTTTAGAGGGGCCATTTTTATTAACCCCACAAAAGTGTTCGATCTTGTAGATCACCCACTACTGCTATCCAAGTTGTCCTGACGTGGCTTATCCCAGGATGCCACCTCTTGGTTTGAGAGCTATCTCTCAAGAATAAAGCAATTTGTTCAAATAGGAACTGCAATCTCTGAACTTGCCCCTACCCTTGTTGGAGTCCCCCAGGGATCTATCCTTGGCTCCCTCCTTTTTACCCTTTTTATTAACAATCTGCCCACTCTGCTTTGTTCCTCCTCTAGGATCCTCTATGCGGATGACATGGTACTTTACTCGAGTGCCAAAGACCTGCCCTCCATAAATGCCAATCTTCAATCTGATTTTGACTGTCAACAAGCATGGCTGCTACTAAACAAGCTTCTTCTAAACTCTTCAAAAATGGTGGCCATGCTTTTTAGCTCCTCACCTAGAATCAAATCTCTTACTCCTGTCCAGTATGCCCCCCCGTACGGCGACACCAACACAACAAACTATGCTCCTGTCTGCAAAATCAACTTTTTGCCGACAGGTCACTGCGTTGGTGTGCCCGAGACATGGGCATGCTGTCTCTCTATCCTGCACCCCCACCCAGAGTTAAATCTGACTGGAGCTAACAAACCTTTAGTTGGGTGGGGGGGAGGCAGAGCCCCCCAGTGGAAAAACAGGACTGGGAGTCTGCAAGGAATCATGCCGACCGCGATTTGCGGTCAACATGATTCCTGTTGCTGTAACGGTTGTCGACATTAGAGATGTTGAGCCGGTGTGGTACAGCCCTCTTGTCCTCTCAATCCAGGGCCCAGTATGCTCCCCCTTGAGACGGTCAACTCATTCAGGTATCTCAGGGTCACACTTGACCCGTCTCTTGATTTCACCCTTAACATTGCAGCCATATGTGAAGCAGTTAACATAAAACTGGGGCTGGCCTATAAAATGAGGTCCTCCCTCAGTTCTGCTGCCAGGCTTGCTATAGCTCCAGGTATACTCTGTCCTTGTCTAACAGATGACTGTAAGGCCTATCTTGATGCAAGCAAAGGTGCTTTCCAAAAATGGAGCATATGCTACAACAGCGTATTCCGATTTGCAGTCTCTGCACCCAGATTAACTCATCGCTGCCAACTCTACTCCCTTCTATGCTGGCTTGCCCTGTCCTCGCATCGGCTTTATACGGCTGTCTGTCTGATTGATAATACAGTTAGAACTGGAGCTCCGGAGTCCCTTTCCAATCTGTTAAACCATCCCACTCTAGCTTACCCCCTGAGATCTTCTGAACAATCTCCTCTTGAAATTCCTAGAAGTTCCACAAAAGAGGCACTTTCCTTTGTGATATCTGCGCCCAAAACTTGGAACTCCCTTCCTCTAAATGTCAAACTCTCCAAATCCCACCAAGCTTTTAAAAAGGGTATTTGATCCTTCTTTAGGGACTCTGACATTTGCTCCTGCTCTGACATTCTTGCACCTTCCAACTAATTGCTGTACCTGCTCCACTAAATGGCACTTACTCTTATATCTGCACTTGTATCACCTGCCTGAGTACTGCCTCCTCAATATTGTATTAACATGTTATGTGACCCACTGAACAGACTGTCTTGTGGACCCACTGCTGCATAAATCAGTCTGTGAACTGGACACTGTACTTCTGCTACCACCGCATGCCACTCTTTCTGGTTGTTGCCTAAATATAGTTAACATTCTTGTCTAGTGCACTTAATTAATGTATTTTTCTGTTCTTCTTGCCATTTTAACTGTCTTTGTCCAATTGTAAACACTGCTTTGTTGTTCAGATTTTGCTTGATTCCTGTTGTGATATGTCCATTGTATTTCCTGTCTGTACAATGTTCCATTGTTTGTAACTCTCCCGCGTCGTGCCTGAAAATAGGCAACATTCTTGTCTAGTGCACTTACCTAGTAAACAAAAACTAAATAAATAAATAAAAGGGAACACAGTGAAGGCAACAAGCCTCTGTGTCAAACAAGTGAGTAAGCTGGAAACAGAGACCACTATGGTTCTTGAAAGAGGTGGCTGAAAAGGTAAAGGCTAAAAGTGTGGCATTCAGAACATATAAGAGATGCAGAGGGAGGAGTATAGGGAGGGGTAGCAAGAGAAGGAGGGAAAGCAGTAAGGAGTGCAAACTCACAAACGAAAGAGAGAATAACCTAAGTGGTAACGAAAGGGCATAAGGCATTTTTTAGGTATGTATGTGAAAGCCAGCCTGTCGGTGCAGGGGTAAGATTTCTGCCTGCAAAGCTGGTGCCCTGGGTTCGAATCCAGACTCAGGATGTCAGAGGTCCAGCTTGGGGGGAGGATTGAGCATCATACGGACTGCTCTCCTCCTCCGGTGGGAGGGGTGGGTACATGCTGGGTGTGAGCATGACCTATGGTGGAAGCCGGGGGCCGAATACCAGCGGCCAGCACTAAAATGAGTAGCAGGGAGACAGAGCAGACACCTAGTGGAAGCCATGCCGGGGTGTGTGTGTGTGTGTGTGTGTGTGGCTCTGCCATGCATGTCATTGCATGTCTCACTCCCAGAAGTACAACACAGGGGGGAAGAAAAACAAAAATGCTCTGGTGTATGACAGTTGGTTACCGAGGACCCACCCATCCCCATGGCACTCCTCCTCCACCTGAGTACCTGGTTGTGAGTGGCGCGAGGGGAGGCCTGTCACTCTCTGTAGGGGGGCAGAGGTAAGTGGCATATGGAAGAAGGGCAGGAATGGAGGGTAAGTCCATGGTGGGGAGGGCAGAATCAAATTGGTCTGGCTGGAGGGGGAGAGCACCTCCCCTGCCAGAGGACGGAAAAAAAAGGTATGTAAGTGAAAAGAGGAAGACCAAGGAAGGATAATAAGTTGAAAAAGGGATGGAGGGGACAGTGCAGAGGGGGCCAGGAAAAAGCAGACATCCTGAACAAATACTTGCAATCCCCCCTCCCCACGTCTAGGGGTATCCAGATGGTAAAAGTGAGAGGGGGGCACTGTACAACCAAAGAAAACACAGTTCGGTTGCTTCAGACTTTGCAGATCACATCATAACTAGTGGTAATCTGGACCATGGAGGTCACAACATGAGCAAGTTAGTTCAGGTGGCTACCTATTGCCCAGGTAGCTAAAGTCCAAATGAAGGCAGCAAAAATGTGTGGTTGAACCAGGCCCTTGAACAGCAGGCAGAAATCCACTTTCCTTTCCTCTCTATCCTCTCTTAGCTCCCAGGGAGGAGCACAGTTCCTCCAGGGGGTGGTCGACCCCACAAAACCACTCTCTTAGTCCACTCCTCATTCCAAGTCCATACAGTGCCACCTTCTGTGGCTGCTCCTTATGGCCAGAGCCCATGAATAGGACGTTTAAGCCAGAGGGGCCAACTAGGACCGGGGGAGTCCAGGACCCTTGGCCCCCTACTATATCCCCTCACCTCATGTCTCTATTCCTTTATCTGTGCTCCCTTGCAGGTGGCAAACTCTCCTTTTGTTCCTCCCTTGGAACCAGATAAGCAGGTTAGCCCTAAACAGGGCTCTCAAAATCCAATGGCTGCTGCCACGTCCTGGTCCCTAGTCACTTATGCAGCCCAACAAAACAACAAACAACCGGCTGCATGGTCGAGCGGGCAACCAGCCCCTCTCCACCCTCTATCCTCTCTCTCGGGTGAATCCCCTTCTCTCTTCTCTTTCTCCCGGGTGAATCCCCCTTAGGCACAAGATCACCCCCTTATATTTAGTCCCACAAACAGGAGCCAAAATCCCTAAGGTCCAGTCAGGGACCCAACACCTAGGCACCAAACCAACACTGTCTCCCCGATGACTTCTGGGACCCGCAGTCCCAAAAACTACCACTGCCATGTCCTGGTCCTGACTCACTTACGCAGCCAAACAAAACAAACAACTGGCCACATGGTTGAGTGGGCAACCAGCCCCACTCTGCCCTCTCTCTCCTCTCTCTCTTTCTGTCTCTCTCCTGGGTGAATTCCCTCTCTTCTCTCTCTCTCTCTCTCTCTCTCTCTCCCCCAGGTGAATCCCCCTAAGGTGCCACATCACCCCTTTATATTTGTTCCCACAAACAGGTGCCAAAATCCCTAAGGTCCAATCAGGGATCCGACATCTAGGCACCAAACCAACACTGTCTCCCTGATGACTTCTGGGACCCGCAGTCCCAAAACTATTTACATTTGCTCCCAAATACGGTGCCAGACAGCACCGAAACTGGACTTCCAAAAAGGAGCTACTGCTTCTTTAAATTTTTTCCCAAAGGCAGCCGCGCATACCCAGTAGTGCGGACTACCAAAACCCTATTTACAAATTTTATTTTAATTATTGGAACTTTCTGACATACCCTAGGTGGTCCTGAGTCTGGCTGACCCCAAAAAACAGACTCGGGACCCAGAGCAGCCGCTCTGATAAGTTTTCCTTTTTTCTTTTTCTTTTCTTTTCTCCTGGTGGCTATGCATGGCCATTAGCATGGCCATTAGCATGGACCACCATTACTATTTACAGTTCACAGTACCATTGCCATGGCAACCTTCAGAGATAGAAGACCATCCTGAATTGTCCCCGGTGGTGCGGAAACGAACATGCGGTACCTGATCACCTAATCCAGGGGCCAGGAACCATCACGGGGTGGCCAGAGCTACGAGGACCTCCCAAGGACCAAAACAGGTCTGAATCCCACCAGGAGCCACCATGACACCTAATAATGGAGTGGAGCCACAGAGCAAGAACTCCCTTAAGGTATGCCTCATTTTGGGGCTTACACTTTCTCATAAATGTCATGCCTTTGTGTGCCAAGAGTCACCCACACTATTTACAATACACTTACTCTAAACCTAAACTATCACTACCTATCCAAACACTAACCCAGCTCACTAAACCACCCAGGATTCACTGTCCAACTGGGCCACCTACTGGCCAGACCTACAGAGGTCCAAACTCAGTCTGACTGATGGCATTCCCAGTCCCTTAACCAATCCCTACCTGGCCACCCATTGACCAAGCCTCTGGAGATCAGCAGATGCTCAGCCTGGTGGACGGCATTCTAGATTCTACTCCCATGGTGATCCACCCACTGAACCTATGGACCCCTGCTTTCAGTTCACGCGGCGGCAGCCCAGGGTTCCCATACTCTACAACAACTGTACCACTTACCCATTATTGTTGTCAGCTGCCTGCACTGGACTGTCTGAAAAATATTAATAGAAACACACTGATAGCAAAAGCATAAATGTTAACAATAATTACCAAACCACCTTAAAGTAGCATTACTGTAACATTTTGACAATTTCCCAACATCCTATCAAAACTATTAAAGCTAGGAAAAAACAATTTATGAACTGGCACCATTTTCTCTCAGCGTTATCTCTTTAAATTTCCCCAAATAAAATCCCCCCAAGCAATAAAATACATTTTAAGCAATGAGCACTATTCGTAGTGTGATATTTCAAAAGTGCTACTATTAAACCATTAACATTCATCATACCAACAGTGCTTAAACATTTAGTTACACATTTCTTTTTCCTTTTTACAAATAAGCTACAATTTCCCCCCCAAAATCCATTGTCCACAAACAGTTCAAAATTCTCTTCTAGGGCATGCTTTTCAGTTCAAACTCTTAAAGGTTTGAGTAACCAGGGGCAAACCACCCACAAGACCTGGGCCCTAGGTCAAGCAGGACATCTACCAGTGTAAATATTCTCTGAAGAAAACTGCATTTTCAGTTCATATTTGTGGGGTGCTGAATTTCCGATGGGCAAATCTCCCTATACCTAGAACATTGTCCTCAAGGCCATTGAGTGAAACTGGCAAAAAAATAAAAGAGGCAATGCCCACTATACAGTCTCTGCTCCCGCATAATCAATCCTTGCTCCAGTCTCAGCCACTGACAGAAACAAGGCAATTGCAGCTCTCACAGAAAAGGTATGAAAATGTCCCAGTCCCACACACTATTTTGTTTGCACAATAAATAGTCTAGCTAAAGGGGGAACTTCCACAGCTTGTCCAGAACTGTAGGTTTTTAGTCAGCCATGGCCGGGCACCCCAAAAACAAATCCTGGACAAGCCCCCACCTTGTAAGCACCCCTCTCCAAGTCTAGGGGTATCCAGATGGTAAAGGTAGGAGGGGGCACTATACAACCAAAAAAAATACAGTCCAGAAATAATAACAGGAAAACCAGTACCTGAACTTCCTTGGATGGTGCTAATGATGGATGAGATCCCTCAGGGGTGCACTCGGACCTTCTGGGTGTTGAATTGGAACACTAGAGAGGATGAAGACCACTGATTCTTCACCTGCCTGGCCTTGCCCACTTCACCTGGAGGCCTTTGTAGACGGTCTTCACCAAGCAGGCCTCTCGATGACTTCCTCCTTGATGGTGTGCAGGTTCTTCGAGATCAACCATGGAACACACTGGGGCTGGCTATGGAGGCAAACTTCTTTAGCAGCAAACAGTTCTTTTAGAAAAAAGGAGGCAAGCACCAAAAATGCAGAAAACAGGGGATCCCATTTAATGAACAGTTGATAAAACATGAACAGTCACTCCATGGAGCAATAAAACACAGTTCGGTTGCTTCAGACTGTGCAGATCACATCATAACTAATGGTAATCTGGACCATGGAGGTCACAACATGAGCAAGTTATTTCAGGTGGCTACCTATTGCCCAGGTAGCTAAAGTCCAAATGAAGGCAGCAAAAATGTGTGGATGAACCAGACCCTTGAACAGCAGGCAGAAATCTACTTCCCCTATCCTCTCTTAGCTCCCAGGGAGGAACACGGTTCCGCCAGGGGGTGGTCAACCCCACAAAACCGCTCTCTTAGTACACTCCTCATTCCAAGTCCATACAGCGCCACCTTCTGTGGCTGCTCCTTTATGGCCAGAGCCCATGAATAGGACGTTCCAGCCAGAGGGGCAAACTAGGACCAGTGGGAGTCCAGGACCCCTGGCCCCCTAGTATACCCCCTCACCTCATGTCTTTGTTCTTTTATCTGTGCTCTCTTGCAGGTGGAAAACTCTCCTTTTGTTCCTCCCTTGGAACCAGATAAGCAGGTTAGCCCTAAACGGGGCTCTCAAAATCCAATGGCTGCTGCCACATCCTGGTTCCTAGTCACTTATGCAGCCCAACAAAACAACAAACAACCGGCTGCATGGTCGAGCGGGCAACCAGCCCCGCTCCACCCTCTATCCTCTCTCTCGGGTGAATCCCCTTCTCTCTTCTCTTCCTCCCGGGTGAATCCCCCTTAGGCACAAAATCACCCCCTTATATTTAGTCCCACAAACAGGAGCCAAAATCCCTAAGGTTCAGTCAGGGACCCAACACCTAGGCACCAAACCAATACTGTCTCCCCGATGACTTCTGGGACCCGCAGTCCCAAAAACTATTTACATTTGCTCCAAAATATGGTGCCAGATGGCACCAAAACTACACTCCTAAAAAGGAGCTACTACTCCTTTAAATTTTTCCCCAAAGGTGGCTGTGCATGCCCAGTAGCGCAGACCGCTGAAAAACTATTTACACATTTTATTTTAATTATTGGAACTTTCTGCTGTACCCTTGATAATCCCGAGTCTGGCTGACCCCAAAAATTGGGCTCGGGTACCGGAGCAGCCACTCCGATAAGTTTTCCTTTTTTCCTTTTCTTTTCTCCTGGTGCCCATGCATGCCCATTAGGGTGGACTGCAATTACTATTTACAATTTGAGGTCCCATTGCCACGGCAACCCTCCGGGACCAAACTCCGCCCTGAATTGCACCCCGGGGCATGGAAACAAACATGCAGCATCTGACCCCCCCAATCCAGGGGCCAGGAACCCCCACAGGGTGGCCAGAGCTGTGAGGACCTCCTGAGGACCAAAATGGGTCTGAATCTCACCAGAAGCCACCGAATGACCCCAATAGCAGAGGGAAGCTAAAGAGCAAGAGCTCCCTTAAGGTAAGCCCATTTTAGGGGGGGGCTTATATAGTTTTGTTCAGTGATCACAGTGGAGGGAAAAGGGGCAGGGCCACATAAGTGTAACAGGAACTCTAAAGGGAGGGAGGTGGACACTACTGCTTTTTCAGAGGAGAGAATCCTTAAGGGACTAGCCAATCTGAAAGTGGATAAAGCAATGGGACCAGACAAGGTACATCCTAGGGTATTAAGGGAGCTCAGGGAGGTGCTTGTTGCACCTCTGACAGTCCTTTTTTAACAACTCACTCAAAACAGGAGTGGTTCCAGAAGACTGGATGAGGGCAGATGTAGTCCCATTTCATAACAGTGCTAGCAGGGAAGAGGCTGGCAATTACAGACCACTAAGTCTAATATCGATGGTGGGAAAGTTAATGGAATTACTGCTAAAGGAGAGGATAGTGGAATACAGTATCTTGAATCAAATGGGTTACAAAACCCGAGACAGTATGGATTAATGAGTGGGAGGTCATGTCAACTGAATCTGATAGATTTCTTATGTTAGGTGACTAAGGAATTAGATCAAGGTGGAGCAGTGGATGTGGCCTATTAAGATTTCAGTAAGGCATTCAACACTGTTCCACATGGAAGACTGTTATGCAAGCTGAGTAGCTTAGGAGTAGATCAAAAGGTGGTAAACTAGGTAAGAAGTTGGTTAAGGGATAGGAGGTAGAGGGTGGTAGTAAATGGAGTTCACTCCTAGATGGGGAGGTTGATCAGTGAGGTGACTCAGGGATCAGTTCTAGGACCGATCCTTTTTAATGTCTTTATAGGTGACATTGCAGAGCAGCTGGAAGGGATGGTCTGCCTCTTTGCAGATGACATCAAAATCAGCGATAGGGTGAATATTCCAAAAGGGGTGGAAAGGATGAGGAAAGACCTGAGAAAACTTGAGGAGTGGTCAAAAGTATGGCAGCTGGGTTGCAATGAGAAAAAGTGGAAAATAATGCACTTCAAATACTGAATCCCAGAGGCAGAGTACAACATTTGCACGTGGGTGTGTGTGTGAGGGGGGTGTTATTAATGATTACTAAGCAAGAGAGAGAGAGACCTGGGAGTAATTATCTCTGATGACCTAAAGGTGGCCAGGCAGTGTGTCAAAGCATTTGGGAGGCCTAGTGGGATGCTGGGGTACATAGGGAGAGGTATCACCTGCAGAAAGAGGCAAGTGGTGCTGCTGCCACTATATAGATCACTGGTAAGACCTCACTTAGAATACTGTGTACAGTTCTGGAGGCCATATCTCTGCAAGAACATAGACAGAGTGGAGGCAGTCCAGAGGAGGGCAACTAAAATGGTGCAGGGTCTGCATTAAAAGTCCTATGAGGAGAGACTAAAGGAGCTAAACATGTTCACCCTGGAACAGAGGAGGAAGAGGGGGGATATGCTAGAGACCTTTAAATACCTCAGTGCAGTGAATAAAGTACAGAAGGGAACTATTTTTCAGGAAAAAAAGATGCACAATAACAATGGGACATACTATGAAGGTGGGGGGGCAGTTTCAGCAGAGATGTGAGGAAGTACTTCTTCAGAGAAAGGGTGGTGGATTCATGGAGCAGTCTACCAGCCAAGGTGGTGGGGGTGAAAACAGTGGTGGGGTTCAAGACTGTATGTGATAGGAATAAGGGACTCTTAATAGAAAAGAATGGAGGAAGGTAGAAAGAGCTGGAGATCAAGTAGGGTCTACAGTAATACTGTAGGTAGGGAGAAATGGGCAGACTGAGTAGACCAGGTGGTCCTTATCTGCCAACAAATTATATGTTTCTATGTTTTTTTTATTGAAAAAAGTTTTATTAAGAATATTTTCATACAAGAAATTTTGTTCCACATCATCACTTTCACAAGTACATCAACATAACTGTTAAGTTACTCTAGATCTTTGGTTATTACTTTTCTATATGTGCCACCTATTACATCATATACTATGGCATCCAAGGTCTCATGTCAGTGAAATTATTAGCACCTATTGTGAACAATAAGAGCTATGCTTATCTCACCTTGGCCATTGCCCCGCACATCCCACTGCACCAGAGAGATATGCCCATATATCAAGTATTCATGCTCTTCTATTCTCCAGTAGCAGGAATGACCTGCCTTGAGAGATGCACTCCCTGAGTAGGATATAAATTTAAAGCAAGACTTCGCAGGTATAATGAGCCAAACAGCACTACTCATAATCAGATTCCCCATACATGCATCACTGTATTTACTTACACCAACATGCATTATAGAATAGGAAAGGAGGGAAAGAGGACAAAAGAAGAGATAGAGGAAAAAGGAGAAAGAGATGGAGAGAAAGAGAGAGGGAGGAGGCCCTCACCACAGCAGCAGAAGATCTGTCTAATGGTTATACCCTTGGTCAAGGAATTAGAGAGGGGACATAAAGGGATAAGTGCTAGGGAGCCCTCTCTGCCCACAGCAAGCATTAAGCCCCAACCATCCCTATGCTACAAAGCTTGGGCAGTACTCCATTTGGTGCAGCACCCATTTATGCCACCTGATCTCAAAGAGAGAGGTGTGGGACTGCAACCAGCTGATAGCCTCTTCAAGGAATATATTTTCTGAGTCAAGTTTCTCCACATTTCCTGGGTAGGGACTCTTTTTGTGTACCAAAGTTTGGTTATCATTATCACCTTCTTTGCTATCAATGAAGGGTAGCCTGCTTATACATGTCCTTATTAACTTTAGTGCCCAGTGGTACCATGGCGGTGAGGATGTATGTTGGCGTAAGAAGGGCCGCATGCTCATAAGTTGGAATTATATCTTCCAAAACCTTCTTCCAGTATTGCATAAGCAAGTCACAGGACCATAGAATGTGTCCAAAACCCACTGAGATGCAGCAACAACTCCTCCAGCATACACTGTTTCTATGTTTAACATCTCATCTGAAGGTTGGCACATCACCAGTGTAGCACCTCCAACGTACTGCAGTACAGTGTCAGTTGTGGATATTACCACAAGTAGCTGGTGTGGGGCTACAGCCCACAACCTACTGATCTGTCAGGCCTGGAGGCAAGCATGCTATCTTCTCAACCATTGATACAATACATCTTTTTGCACTGTACACAGTACGTTATTACAGCTGTCTAATCCTTTAAAAATCTGCTGTCACAGACCACCCATCTGGACCAACACCAGCACCCCTCTTACACTAGGCAATCACAAATCTCCACCTTAGGTTAGCCCATACTGGGTCCTGCACCCACAGTCACCACTCTGTAAAGTTGCCATTTTTGGGAAATTACTTGTAATGTGACTGCAGTGCTGTTCAACCAATTAATTTTGGTTTGGAGGAAGGAATGGGGTTTAAGAGACAGTGCTGTAGATCAAGTTGGGTCTGCAGCAAAAGTGATCATAATTAAAAACATGCAGACAAGATGGGCCCAGCAGTCATTATCTGACATCAGTTTCTATGTTTCTATGTATGATGGGTTATGTGATTTAAATGGATAGAGGTTAAATTATTAATATGTGCAATGTTGTTATTGTAAACTGTATGGCACACATAATTCATGTTCTCCTATGCTACACAGACACGATGATCAAATGGGTAATACTATATGCATTGAGCAATGGAGAAAAAATCAAAGGGAACATATCTGAAGCAAGATACTGTACTTCTCATAAAGTGGTAACACCGTGATAGGTACATACTGTATGAAGTTACTGTATTATGATTATATCCCAGCTGTATACCAATGTTGAGTTAGCTACCTTATGGGATTTTATTTATTTTTGTATTATTTTTAATAAGCCAGACATTGCCTATATGGTAATGACGGCATGGGGTCATAAAGTGCACAAAAAATAGCATGGCAAAACAATGCCACAGTCAAAACAACAAATGTGAAACATAGAGTCAGTGAAAACACTGACAGAAACAACAACAGAGCACACCAAATGAAGAAATGAGAAACATTGCCATTTCTTTGTTTTTTGCAGGGGGCCTCACCCCCTGCAGGCTCCATCTTTGCCCCCACATCCCCCCAAACTAAATTAACTAACTCCGCGGGGGGTGTGGACTGAGGGGAAAAGGGGAAACTTGGGAGTAGGGGAACTTAGTTCTTTTTTTTTTTCTAAACATGTTGCAAGATGGGGAATCAAACACTGATCCCCGGAGCTCCACTGTACCAGGTGCTTGTGCCTTAGCCACTCCACCACAGGAACAGCTCGACCAGGCACATCACATATGGCCACTTCAGCCCTTCCTCCAGTTCCTAGTGAGCAACAGGTGTAGTGGTAGTTTCCTACTGCTATTATATCCCTGTCACTGTAATTAATTCCATGCTTTAGACTACATGGTTATCCTTGCGCTGTTTTGGCAGTGCTATATTAACCCTGTACCATAATAACACATAGCCAGGGATGCTGCTTACAATTTGTGACCTTGTTTTTTCCTTTTACCACTTTATTCATTTTTGGGACATCACTTGTAACATGGCTGCAGTTCCGTTCAGCCAATTAACTTTTGGTTTACCCATACATGCCTTTTACAAGACAGTACTGTATGTATTAATACCAGTGCACCATGTTACCCTTAGGACAGGTTGTGAAGTGCATTTGAACAGATGTACAAATTGTGATGCTGCACTGTAGGTCAAGTAAAAATGGGTGTCCCTGATTTTGAACATTTGTCCCTGATTTTAATGGGCAGTGTCCCTCATTTTGGTCCTGGCAGGATAAGAGGTATGTATTCTGGGGCAGCCAGGTGTTTCAGTTGACACCACTATGATTTCTTTGCAATCCCCAATGATGTCCTTTGCAACCCCTGGAAACCCCTAAAACATTAGTTGCTTAGCATTTACTCTTCCTACAAAAATACAGCCATGAGAGTTCCAATGCCACTAAGAATTAGATAGGTCCTGAAAGGGTTAACATAAACCAGCTCCCCAGAGAAGATAAATCACTGCCACATACATACATTTGGGAGAGATAGAGAATGTAATTTGAAAATCCTCTGGAGTTATTTCCTCTAAAAGGTTGCTATGTCTTCTGTTGGAAGTTATGTCGGTAAATTATTTAGGCTTGAAAGACTAACAAATCACATTCCAACAATAAAATTAACAATCCAGAAAGTGAACATACTAAATCTTGTGTTAAAACAGGTCAGATAGACTTCCTGTGTTTTCTTGCCTGGTACATCTCTGGCTACAAACTGGAGAGTTTGCTCTCTCTCTCTCTCTCTCGTGTCAAGAGATAAGTACAGTGAAGCTTGCTACGATCAAGCGCAGTGTCAGTTTCCCTGTATGACAAAAGGGATTAACTCCTATTGAAATTGCATTGTTCCCTGCAGTAACTCTACTGCAGAATTCTACAGAGTTGAGCTTGATCCTGGCAAACTGCAGCTGGCTATTCAAGCAAGGCTTTTTTGACACTAGTATGCAGATAAAAAGTTTCTAATTGCACTGTTGCAGACAGTTTAACTGCTTCAAGAAGTGGTGTAAGTAACTTACCTTTGTGCCTGCACTGAGACACTATCTGTCAGGTCACTTAAAGCAGGCATGACGAGAAAGACAAACAAGCTGAAAAAAAACAGTGCTGGAACTGGTCTGCTGAACAGAGAGAGGGGAGTGTTTCATTCAACTAGCGTAGTGATTTGGAGTTGTGGAAGCATGTGCCGCAACTCCAAATTTGTGTTTTGGGATCCCATTTTTACAGCTACAGCAAGAGCAGCTGCAGGCTCCGCCCACTGCAGCTGTAAAAACAGATACATTCACATTTACTAAGAGCCTTCATTGAGCACCCTTGTAGTCATCCCTGTTTCTCATTACTTTGTGATTTTCTTGCAGATTTTGGCCCCACATTTTCAATATATGAACATGACAGGTGTTATTTTTCAAATCCTCTCTGAAGCATGTTTTCGTAGTCACTCCATAACATCACCTTTCAGATAAGGTTTAAAAAATCCCACCTGTCTTGATCATAAAGTGGACTCACAAAAAGACTACGTTGAAAATTTGAGGTCAGAATGTCCAAAAACAATGAAGTTATGAAGAAACATTGAATTTTTTTAATGTTTACTCATTACTTTGTGATTTTTTGCAGTTTTTGGCCCCATATTTTCAACATAGCCCTCTTGTTACCCACCTCATGAACATCACAGGTGTCCTTTTCAATCAATCAATCAATCGATCGATCTTTATTTATATACTGGAAAGGTATGTGAGCAAAAATGCCTGTTTTCATAAATGTCCAGTGTAAAATGCATGAATGCAGAGAGATAACTGAGGACAAAAATAACAACCAAGAAAATAACAAAGTACAGCATGAATATATAGGGGATATGACATGGCCTGACTGAAGATATCATATTTATCTTCATGAGAGGCCAATGATATCATGATATCTCACGTGTGGCGAAGCCACGAGTGAGATGTCTTGATGTCATTGGCCTCAAGTGAAGATAAATATGATATCTTCAGTCAGGCCATGTCATGTTCTGTTTATATAACTTGTGTTTTGGGCTCCTTTGCACCACAAGTTACCTACATTTCCCTTTAACCTGATTCCTCACCTAGAGGTTTGGAAATCCTACACAGAGGTTTTGGCCCCCCTTCCTGGTGACTTAGTATGTTTTATTCCCCACCCCTGGATTCCCCATAGTCTCCAAAAGAATATACAATTTTGGATTAAAAGGTTATCTGGTTGATCCTGCAATTTGTGCTGTTTTTAGAGTATTAGTTTCAGTTTTAGACCTGTTAGCACTTTCACTTTTCATGCTAGTATGTAGCGCGACCGAGCAGCATCAGTGATATGTTGTTAGAAGCACTCTGTACTAAAAAATGGAAGAAAACATCCTCTTTTCATAATCCCACTTCATTTGTTTGAAAAGGCTGCGACTGTAGAGAAATAACATCGAGCGAGTTGGCGGCTTCAGAGTACTACATGCAAGCGAGAGCGATAGTTACTATAGCAATGCTCGTGCTTGCATCTACTACTCTGAAGCCGCTGACTTGCTTGCTGTTATCTCTCTACAGTCAGTGGCTCCTTTCAAACAAATGAAGTGGGATTATGGAAAGAGGATGTTTTCTTTCATTTTTTAGTACAGAGTGCTTCTGACAGCGCATCACTGATGCCACTCAGCCACGCTACATACCAACATGAAAAGTGAAAGGGCTAGATGTCTGTCTACCATCAGGGGATTATTTGAAAGAAAAAAAGTGAGTACAATTATGAAAAAGTACACAGCTTTCAGTTTTACAGTACAGAGTGCCATCATTTAAACCAGTGTCAGCTCATCACTGACACCGCTGGCTAATGCCAGATAAAAGCATTAAAAATGAAAGTGCCTAGTTGAAATGATGACACAAATGGCAGGATCAACCAGATAAGTTTCGATATGATGTATAGGAATGTGGAGATAACAGATGACATATAGGAACATGAAGATATCAATGATATCTTCACTGGCTGGCTTAGATATCAATTTTTATACATGCAGTTATCCCAAAACATAAGTTGTATAAACAGACATATAAACAGTGGTAGGAATGTTAAACAATACAACCTGGTGTATTAGATAAAATGGTGAATTAAAGAAGTGCCATGGTTAGGTGTAGGCAGGATACAACTGACTAGGGGGGCAGTGTGGGGGAGAAGCAGGAAGAAGCAGCAACCACTAGGGTGGCAGTACACAGGGTGAGAGAGGTGGAAAGGTAGGGCTGGAGATCTCCGAGTGTACAGGCAGTGGAGAGAAGTGACCACATATGGGGTGCAGGGAAGGGGAAGACAGGGTGGGGGTGGGGAATAAGTGCATGGAGTGGGGATTAGTGCAATGGGCTGTATCCTGGCGGAGCCTAGTGCTCTTACTGTAGGTGGAGTAGGGTGCCAGGTTGGGTATAGAGTTAGGCCTGTGACAGGCAACCACATATGGATGTACCAAGGAGGTGGGCCTTGAGGGCAGAGTTGAAGGAGTGGATCAAATTACAGGCTTAAATTTCAAGGGGTAATCTGTTGTACAACTTTGTCCCAGTGTAGAAGATTGAGTTCTGAGCAAGTTTAGTTTGGAGAAATGGGGTGTCCAAGACCATGGTGGTGGAGCTACAGGTCGACTGTCCAGGTGCTGCTAGCGGGAAGAGGGTGTTGACACTGGGTGGCATCTGTTTGAGGTGTAGTTTGTGGAGGAAGGAGAGCATTTTAAGGTGAGATCTCCCTTCGAGTGAGGGCCAGCAGAGGGATGCATAGAGGGTGCAGTGGTGGGTTTTCCAGGGAAGACCGTTGACGAAGCACGCAATACTGTTAAATGTAACTCTTAGTTTGGAGTAGAGGAGTGAGGAAGTTGGGGGGGAGAAGATCAGAGAACCATAATCGATGAGTGGCAGGAGTAGAAAGGTGGCCAGGCGTACTCTGGTGGTGGGGAGAAGGAACTTACGGATCCTGTAGAGGAGACCAAGCCTGGTATGGACCTTCTTAATAAGGTTGTTGATATGCATGTTGTAGGAGAGGTGTGGGTCAAGGTAGAGCCTCAGGTATTTGAATTCAGTCACCTGTTCAATGGGACTACCCGAGTTGTCGACAAGGGTCAGGCCAATGGCATGGGCTTTACGAGGTCCACAGAAGATCATGAATGTGGTCTTCTTAGAGTTTAAGACCATGCCACAACCTGAGAACCATGAGTGTAGCTTACTGAAATCAGATTGAAGATTATGGATCATAATGGATGGGTTTTTGTTACTGCAGTACAGGGCTACGTCGTCAGCGTATAAGACAAGTTGAGTGAATTGGCAGATGGAAGGGAGGTTATTAATGAACTGAGAGAAAAGAAGGGGGCCAAGGATTGAGCCCTGGGGACCCCATATTTGATTGGACAAGCAGTGGAGAGGTGGCCAACAATGGAGGTTTGATGGGATCTCCCCAAGAGGTAGCTATTGACCCAGTTGATAACATTATCTGAGAGATGCAGACCATGAAGTTGTTGAGGAGTAGGGCGTGGTCCACTAGGTCGAAGGCCTTGGTCAGGTCAACAAAAACTGATCCGGTGTAATGCCCTTTGTCATTAGCCTTAAGGATGTCATTAATGAACCTGACCAAGGCCGTTTCGGTGCTGTGACCAGATCTAAAGCCATGTTGGGTGCTGGAGACTAGGTTGTGTAATTCAAGATAGGTGGTGAGTTGGAGTGAACTACCTTCTCGATAATTTTAGAGGGGAGGGGCTAGGAGGGAAATAAGGCAATAGCTTCCAACGTAATTTCTGTACCCAGACTTGAAAAGAGATTTAATGGTGGCGGTTTTCCAGGTACTAGGGAAAGAGCCAGAGTTGAGTGAGTGGTTAATTAGATTGGTGAGGGGAATTGCTAGGGCAGCTATGGACAGTTTCAGGATTTAGTAATCAATCTCGTTGGCCCCTTTGCTGGGTTTTGGGTTATTTCTCCAAATAAGCTTAATAGTGCCTGAAGGCTTAAGGGCCTTAAAGTAGAAATTTGAGGGGGCGGGATCAGGGATGTTGGGGCAGATCCGGGGGGTCAAGGGAGAGGAAGGCAAGGGGGTGGAGGAGGGAGGTTTGTATTTGTCAAGGTCTCCGAAATAAGAGTTGAACATGTTCGCTACGTCGGTTTGGTTGGTAATGTTAATCCCATCATGGTACAGGGTGATGGGATCAGAGTGTTTGGTCTTGCCCAGTAGTGAGTTAAGGGTACTCCAGAGCACCTGAGGAGTTGCGGCTTCCCCAAGCTGTTTGTTCTAAAGGTGGTCGATCTTTACGGCAGATTTGCACTTATTGCGGAAAGACCTGTAGAGGGAAAGCTGGGCATGGTCTTTATGCTTCGAGTACTGGGCCCATGCTTTGTCCCTGGTTCTCATCATCTTTAAGATGTTGGGGTTGACCCATTCATTCATTTTACCCCAGATCTTATTTTTATGAGAGGGGCATGTCTGTCACAGATGCTGACAAGGATGGTGGATAATTTCTTTTTTTTTTTAATATTCTTTATTTTTTATTGTTTTTTATATAGATATATATATGACAGCAAGTGTTCATCTATACAGTATTGCTCTTTTGTCTTACAATACATGGAATGTTCTTCGGGTTGGCAATCCATGTTTCTATAACATCATTCTGTTATATATCAAATGACACTTGATCAAAATTGGTCACTTTCAAATGGCTCTATCAGGGAACAAATGTTTCATCTGAGGTGAGATATAGAAACCCATGGTCTCCATTGAGCTCAAATCGTGACATCCTTCCAGCTCTAGAAGCTACTATTCTCTCTAGATAATATATCTCAGTCATCAGTGAATGCCAATCAGAGAGGGTGGGTACTTTAGCCGTTCGCCATAGGCGAGTTATAACTTTTTTAGCTGCTACCAGGTACAGGTATAACTTATTTCCACCTGGTGGAACTTTTCCGTCTTCCCCACTAAAAAGCAAAATCATCTGATTGAATAAATTAATTTCAAACACCATGAAGTCTTGCTATATTATAACATTAGCAGTCAGCCACTGCAGCTGAACTGCCCCGGAGAGGAAGGAGTTAACTCCAGAGGATCTGGAGTTCTACTGCACGAGGGCGCTGTGCCCAAAGCTCTATCTGGCAGTTTCAAATGAAACTGTCAGATTCTTTACTCCGCTTCACTGAACAGTCGCTCCGGAGATCAGCTCCTTCAGCTCGGTTCATTCTCGGTTCAAGCGAGTATTTTCGTCATTTGAACTGGCAAAGTCATTATTTTACCGCATTTCGGTTTTAAAGCTCTATCTGGTAACCGTAAGTACTAAATTTTAAGTCTGTGTGGAAAATTAATTATCGGTTCGCTTTGAACCGATCGGTTTGTTATTTCTACATTTTAAAAGTGTACAGTGGGTTTTAGAGTGCGGTTCCGGTTCTTATCGGTTCCAAAAACCAGAATTATAATGGTTTTTCAAATACCTGACACGGTTAGGGAACCGATAAGGGTGTCTTGCCTGGCACTGCCATCAAAAGGGCAAGTTTTGGTTAGGCTGGCATTATGTCTGAGAAACCCAAAAGAAAAACCGGGCCCACTGGGTTTCAACACTGTGATGTCTGTGGGGAGGCCTTTGCCAAGGCTGACCCACACACCACTTGTGTTTATTGTCTGGGGGCTGACCACCTCCTGTCAGACTGCCAGGTGTGTAAAAATTTCCCTGCAGCCACCCTGGAAAAGAGATTGGGCCGGCTCAGGGAACGAGAGGCCAAAAAGTCCGCTGACCCGGATGGCCAGCCCGGTCCAGTACCCACTGGACCAGAGGGAGTGCCCTCTGACCAGGGCGAGACTTCCTCGGCAAAGGAAGGCTGGTTCAGAGGAACCAGTCCCGAGTAAAAAGACAAGGAAATCAGTAGGTTTGGGGTCCAAAATTGTGTCTCCAACTGCTGCAGAGATAGCTAAAGCCATTCAGATTGTCCAGTCACTGTCTCAGGGATCTGTAGAACCACCAACAGTTGGTAAAGGTTGGTTCGCTCAGTCCCAGTGGTTCAGGATTTTGAAGTTGAGGATTTTTATGAACCACAGGAGGGAGGAGGAATTTGATCAATATATGTGTGGCTGGGGGGTCTGGACGGCCCATTGAACCGGACATTTCTCCAGACAGACCTTAGAATCTCCTCCTATTCTGTCTGAGTCCCTTCTTTCTTTATTTTTACAAAAGGTTGCAGAAACCCTCCAGCTTCCTTTAGAGGAGGCTGTGGATGAGCAAGAGGAGCCTGATTATGTGGAAATGATGGATATTCCAGAGTCTAGGAGGTTGTCTATTCCTTATAAGTCATTTAGGAAGCAAACAACAAAGATTTTAAAAATCCTCATTCTGTCCCTCCTGTAGATAAAAAATGGACAGAAGGTATACTTTGTCAGGCTCGGATATAGACTTCCTTACTGAACAGTGTAGTCATGTAGGTGTGGTATGCTGCAGCCTGTGACAAGGCTAATATCTCTGGCCTCACATCCTCCTGATATGATTCCAGGAAGATTGATGCCATGGCGAAGAAACAGTATATGGCAGCTTCTTTGGGACTCAGGCAGGCAAATTATATGGCTTATGTGGCTAGATATCAGAAATCTAGGTGACAATATAGACAGTTAGCCAAGCAGGCCCATGGCCAGCTGGCTAGTGAGTTGGAACAGGTGGCTGCTGATGGCATTGAAGCCTCTAAAGTTCAATTTCATACTGCTGTTGATGTTAATGATGTTTCCTCTAGGGTCATGGCCACTTCTGTAGCTTTCCGTAGGTTGGCATGGCTCAGATGCACTAATCTGTCCCAAGAACCCAGTCAAAGGCTATGGATTTTCCTGTAGTGGAAATTCTCTGTTTGGGGAGCAAACAGAAAACTATATGAAAAAGATGGATGAATACAGAACTACCTACAAAAGTGCCCAGGCTAAGGAGAAGCATGCCATGCCACAAAGGCATGCTCCCAGAGGTAGGGGTAGGCCTTTTTCCAGGCCTTTTTACCAATTTCAAGCCTCCTCTGCTGTCTCGCAGAGGGGTTTCTTCAGAGGCAGGGGTAGACGAGGCACAAGTAGACCGTCCCCCTCCCCTCAGCCTAAGGCTGCTGCTAAGCAGGCACCCTGATGGGGTGCCCAGGGCCGATTCTCCTGTACCAGTGGGGGGCAGGTTGGCCTATTTCAGCTGGAACTGGCTGTCCCTAACTACGGACAGATGGGTTCTGGAGGTAATAGGCCAGGGTCTGGTTCTCAGCTTCAAACACTTTCCAAAGATGAGAGCCAGACATTTCACCTGCAAATCCTTCAGAAGCCCTTGCTTTGGAAGCAGAGGTTCTTCTTCTGACTGCAAAGCAGTGGAAAGGGTTCCTCCTTGCCATCAGGGCAAGGGGCTTTATTCAAGATACTTTCTTACCCAAAGACAGGAGAATGGAGGCCCATTCTAGATTTAAGGTACCTGAACAAGCATCTTTTGAAACCAAAGTTCAAAATGTTGACTTGGCAATGATATTGCCTTCCCTAAGGCCAGGGACTGGCTAGCTTCCCTGGACCTCAAGGATGCCTATTTTCATGTTCTGATCAGGCCTTCTCACGAAAGTACCTCAGGTTGAACTGCCCTCAGGCCACTACCAGTTCAGGGCAATGCCCTTCGGCCTGACCTCTGCGCCAAGGGTATTCACAAAATGTCTCGCTGTAGTAGTGGCTCACTTAAGAAGGCAAGGGGTTGCTGTGTTTCCTACCTGGACGACTGGCTCATTGTGGGTCAGTCTCCAGGTCAGGTGAAACCCATTTGCAAGTCACCCAGCAGCTTCTCACTTCCTGGGATTCCTGCTAAACTTACCAAAGTCAGTTCTGTAACCGTTCAGGTCCTAACTTTCATAGGCGCAGAATTGAACACAAGGTTAGCCAGGGCTTTTCTTCCCTCGGAAAGGGTGGACAGACTCATCGCCCTGGCATCCTCCTTACCCCATGGGTCTCTCGACCAGCAAGGCATTTTCTGCAACTCCTTGGGCACATGGCTGCTTCCACAGCTGTCGCAGGGAGCAAGATTCCAGATGAGGGACATTCAGTTCCATTTGAGGGCCTATTGGTCTCAAAGGAAGGACCCCTTACCAAGCTGGTTCCAGTTACTCAAACTCTGATCCAAGCCCTCCACTGGTGGCAGGTCCAGAGCAATTTAAGACAGGGGTTCCTTCATTCCCATTTCTCACTCCTCACCCTCACCACGGATGCCTCCCTCTTAGGGTGGGGGCTCACCTGGGCGATCTTACCACCCAGGGGTGTGGTCTCTCAGGAATCTCTGCTCCACATCAATCTGTTGGAACTCAGAGCTGTCTTTGTAGCTCTTCGGTGTTTTCAGATTCTGTCCAGAACAAAGTGGTTCAAGTCAGGACAGACAATACCACCACAATGTGGTACATCAACAAGCAAGGGGCACTCGGTCTTCAGCCTTGTGCACCAAGCAATGAAGTTGTGGTCTCTGGCCTACTCCTGAACACCTCCCTGATAGCGGTTCACCTTCAGGGAAGGACAATGTCCTGGCCGGACGCCCTCAGCAGAATTTCTCAGGGCCATCACGAGATGGGCTCTGAATCCACAAGTGCTGGGGTCCGTTTTTTGCCAGATGGGGCACTCTCAGATAGATCTTTTGCAGCCCCAGACAACCATCAACTTCCTCTTTTCTGTTGCAGGCCTCCAGTACTGGGCTCAGTCCTCTGGACGCCTTTCTGTTGGACTGGAAAGGAAGTTCCTGCATGCCTTCCTCCTTTCTCTTCTTTTCAGGGTACTAGTAAAATCAGATCTCAACCTTGCAGAGTGATTCTGATTGCTCCAGATTGGGCCAGACAGCCCTGGTACCCTCTGCTTCTGTCCTTGGCAGTCCACCCTGCCCTGAGCCCACCCAGAGTCCACGACTTACTGGCCTGTGCACAGGGAGAGTGTGGTATCCGGACTAAATCCCTCCACTCAAGGCTTGGCTCTTGAGGAGCTAGAATTTGCTGACTTACACCTTTCTCAAGGTGTCATGGATATTTTAAAGGCTTCTAGGAAGCCTTCCACTAGGGCCACTTATAATTCTAAGTGGAAGAGGTTTTCCATCTGGTGCTCTGAGAGGCAGATTATCCCAGAATCTGCTGATCTTCCCATTCTTCTGGAATATTTGGTCCATCTGAATTCCTAGGCCTTAGACCAGCTACCTCTGAAGGTTCATCTGGCAGCTGTCTCTGCTTTTGTGTCAGCAGGAAGCCTGCCTCCTCTCTTCTCACCCTGTGTTCTCCAAGTTTTTTAAAGGGTTACTTCATACTAACCCTCCTTTTTGGGAACCAGCTCCCGCCTGGGACCTGAATATTTGCATTGCTCAGTTAATGCAACCCCCCTTTGAGCCTCTGTCTTCAGCAGAGCTCAAGTATTTAACTTGGAAAACTGTTTTCCTAGTAGCTATCACCTCTGCCAGACGCAAGTGAGTTACAGGCCCTGTCAGTGGAAGAAGATTTTATCTCTTTCCACAGAGATAAGGTAGTCCTTAGGACTAATAGAAAGTTTTTGCCTAAGGTGGTTTCTGATTTCCACCTGAATAAATCTATCTCTCCCAGTATTTTTCGCTGAGCATTCTTCCTCAGGTGAGGAGACTGCACAGCTTGGATGTCAAAAGAGCCTTAAGCTACTATTTAGAGCGCACTAGAGGTCATAGGTTCGAATCCTCCAACTGTTTCTTACCTATGGCGAGGTTGGCAAAGGAAAACCTGCCACTAAGAGAACAATTGCAAGGTGGATTGTTTCTTGTATCCAATTCTGTTATCAGAAACTAGGTAGAGTACCCCCTCAGGATTGAGGCCCACCCACCAGGGTCAGGCTGCGTCTCTAGCGGCTGCTAGGGACATTCCCATTCTGGAGATTTGTCAAGCTGCTACCTGGAGACAGTTCACACCTTTGTAAGCATTATTCCCTGGATGTCCAGTCCAGGAGAGATGCTCGGTTTGGCACAGCTGTGCTTCAGAGCCTATTTCCTAAGTAGGTTCTGACCCCCTCCATGGAGGTACTGCTGTGTAATCTGTTATCGTTATAATATAGCAAGACTTCATGGTGTTTGAAGAAAAATTACTCACCTTAGTAATTGCTTTTCTTCTCATGGAGTCTTGCTATATTATAACCACCCTCCCTCCTGCCCCTCTCAGAACCTCTACTTGGGTAGGGGTGGTGAATTGGTGCAAGCACTGTGTCATGCCTTTACCCTCTTTCCTTTGGGTTAGGGATCTGGTTGCTTTCATTTAGGTTATTTATATTGCCCCCTTCCTGGACTTGAGTCTTGGGGGGAAGGGGGGGTTCATAATGTGCTTGTCAAGTAGGAAACGAACCATAATACCATCAATTTTTGTTATTATGGTTCTGGGTGTTTCTTTGTTGTTTATATTGTTGTTACTACTACTAGTAGGTAGCCTTGGGCTAGTGTAGTTTTTCCACACAGACTTTCTGTTCTTTGATGTTAGCCAGAAGATCTGACAGTTTCATTTGAAACTGCCAGATAGAGTTTTGGGCACAGCGCCTCGCGCTGTAGAACTCCAGATCCTCTGGAGTTAACTCCTTCCTCTCCGGGGCAGTTCAGCTGCAGTGGCTGACTGCTAATGTTATAATATAGCAAGACTCCATGAGAAGAAAAGCAATTACTAAGGTGAGTAATTTTTTCTTCTGGTCCCACAATATTTTGTATACTCTTCTCTATATCTGATGGTGGAGAATTTCTGAAGGATGGAGTTGCAGTCGCCAGGCCCCTCAGTGAAGGACCAGTCTACAATGCTTAGATCCTGGGTAATCAGATCAATTTTCCAATCAGACAGTCTCCTCGTGAAGATAAAAGTGGGAGGATGTTTGGGTGGGTGAGCAGACCATAGGCAATAGGTTGTGCAATGATTGCAGGTAGAGTCTGGTCGGATGCCGGAGTCAGTAATCTGAGCAGGATGTGAGGTGATGATCCAATTAATGAGAGTTTGGGTGCTGGTTTTGTAGTTAACTCTAGTGGGCGAGGAAATGAGCTGGTGTAGACCCAGATTAGCGATGCATGATTTGACAAATTCAGAGTGGCTGGAGACCCAGTTAAAGTTAAAGTCCCCAAGAAGGATCCATTCTCTGTTGAGAGGGAGAGTGAGCTTGAGGGCAAGAAGTGATTCCAGGTCAGAGAGTGAGGTTCCAAGGGGAAGATAAGTGATGGTGAGGGTAATGGTTTTGTTAGGGCAGAGGGAAGGTTGATGGTGAGGGTCTCTAGAATGGAGAACTCAGTACGGGGATGGAGTTCAGTGAATGAGTATTTGTTAGAAATATAGAACATACATTCCCCCCCTTTTTTCCTGGTTCTGTCTTTCCTGACCAGGGATTAGTCAGCAAGCTCAATCACATTGTCTGAGATCCTGGGGGTGAGCCAGGTCTCAGTGAGAGCAATGACAGTGAAGTCGTGAACAGAGACCCAGGACTGGAACTCATCAATTTTTGTGGAGAGACTGTGAATATTAAGGTGGATGAAGATGATATTTTTGTTTTTATTAAGGAGGGGCTCCAGGGTGGGGTGAAAGGGCAGCTAGGGCCAGGGTTTGGATGGATGGTTCCCAAGAGGAGGAACAGGATCAGTGCCCTAGAGAAGGTTGAGATGCGGAAAACTGACTTGTTTTTTCTGTGACTTAAGCACATGTGGGAGGTGATGGCAGTATGTACAATGAGTAGTAGAGGGAGGGGGGTAGAAAGAGGGAGGTCAAGGGGTGAACAAAGGCATATTGGGGAGGGGGCAGGAGAAGGTCACAGAATAAGTGACGTGGGGTGGTGGTAATATGGTAGAGTGGAGGGGATCGGGGATTGGGGGTCCTTGGGGGCTGAAGGGGAGAGAGATGAGGGGTGGGGGCAGGAGGAGGAACAGAAGAAGGAAAAGAAGAGATGGGAGTAGAAACATGGAGGCAGGAGGGGGAACAGAAGAAGGAAAAGAAGAGATGGGAGTAGGGACATGTGGGCAGAGGGAGCAGTCCTCTCCGAAACATGTTTGCGCAGTTACTGAATGAAATCACCTTTTGGGTGAGGTTTAAAAAATTCCACCTGTCTTGATCATGAAGTGGGCTCATAAAAAGACAATGTTGAAAACTTGGTTTCAAAATGTCAAAAAGCAACGAGGTTATGAGGAAACGTTGCATATTGTTGTTGGGGGCTGACCAGGGGAGGAAGGATTGAACATCCCAGGGACTGCTGTCCATCATCAGGGAGGACACTGTTCCTGCTGTGTGATTGCCAGCTGGTGGAGACTGGTTGGCAGAACAGTCAGGAGCACCAGGAGGAGAGGGGTTGCTGCCGAACACCTATCACACACACGTGCCACTGCATGTATGTGCAACCACCTCATTGCATGCCACCTGCCAAGGGAGAACATTAGGGAGCAGGAGGAAAATGCTGGTTGTCTGGGCCAGTACACCTCACAGGCTCCCGCTCAACTGACACAGCTGGCCACTCACCACGTAGTGGTCCTGGGCAAGTAGTGGATAACCTGTACGCCTGTAAGAAAGCCAATGACAGGGCTTGGGGTGCTGCAAAATGAGATGAGAACCAGAAACAGCTTTGTGTAAATTGAAAAAAGCAGGACAGCACTGAAGACATGACATTGCAGCTTAGCTGTGCTTCCCTGGGAAATACAGTGTAAAAATGTGTAAAAACAGGACCCCATTGAAAATGAGATACTGCTGCTGTGCTAACTTGTAATAACATGGAGCAAACTTGCTTGGCATTAACAAATACTTGTTTACTATAGGGCACCATCTACTTCAAAACAAGATTATTCATTAAGAACATCATTATGGAGCTGAGAGCCCTTTTTACATTAATATAACTGTTCTCTCACACCAACATGGTTCGTCTCCTACAAGCCAACTTCACATTTCTCCAGATAGGAGGAGGGGACAACCAGGAACCCCTTGGATATAATCTGGGATCTGTCACCAGAACTACCATTCACCCCAGATATTTTACAAAGTAATAAAGGATTGCTTGATCTCTTGTCATCTGTCAGATGTGAACAATCTCATGGTTTATTTATTTTACAGGATGATGATGGAGACCCATGCGTCGTATGCCCTGATGACCTGAAGACTGGAAGTGTCAGCGAACTCAACTGCAGGCATAAATTTCACAAAGAGGTGACATGTCATAATCTAATCCCAGAATGCATTGCAAATGTAGTTTACTAACTGTTCAGTTAAAAACAAAATTAAATTTCATTGCCCAACCTGCAATTTGTTAGACTGCATTTTCAAAGCATTAGATTCATGGGTGCTGTGGGTCTGCACATCTATGGTCTGTCGGCAGCAGTAAATTTTCTCATTGTTTTTCACTGAGGCTTTTGCTGATTTGTGACCAGTTTTGGTCTTCATAACTACATTTTAAGAGTAAATCTCCAAATACACCCAAAAGATCATAATGTTTTGGCTGCTAAAATGGTAGCCTAAGTGCATTTCATTTGAAATGTAATTTAGCAATGATTTTAACAGTATTAAAATCTGAGATTTCTTTTTTTTTTTGGGGGGGGGGGCATTTACATTTCTCTCACCAAACAATTTTTTTTTTAATTCAAAAGTTAAATGTGGGGACCCAACAGCTACCTGTTATAGCAGACATAGAATGCTACTTTTATAGAAAAAAGTATTTGAAAGCAGCAGATGCAAAAAAAGATGTAAGTCAAAACTTTGCAAACATCCACATAGAAGCAAATTAATATTTGAAAGAAAAAAATAATCTTGCAATCCCTTCTGAAATGACAGCCCCTTGGAATGATGGATAGCAAAAATAAGAGATGAGTCAGGAGATGAGGGGGGTGGGAATGTGTAGAGCAGAGAGGCAGTTAGTCATTGCTACTTTACACAAGCAACCTTAATGTAACATGATCTTAAAACTGTGAGCCTGTAACACCAAAGAGAGGTGCCACTCAAAAATAAGTCACTTTCCTGAAAGTTTGTGAATCTAGCTCATAGAATCTGTAGAACTGCAATGCTCACTAAGTCCAGCTGTAGTGTTTGCGCTGTATGGGGTTCAGTTCTGTTGCTTAACTGTCATTATTATTATCAGCTCTGAGCAGCACTGCCTGGTCACGTTGCCAAGGTGGAAACTAGCAGTGGGCAGCATTTCTGTAAATGAGTAGCTGATACAAGATTGCACAAAAGAAACAAAATGATGCAAGCAATCTGAAACACTCAGCGAGAAGTCAGACTATGCAAGCATTAGAATGCCTCAGCATGTGCTGTAATAAAGACTCCCAGTAAAGAAATACATTTATATGTACTGTACATAGGTCTCATAGGTTGTATATGAGCATAATAAGGCCAATGCCCATTTAAAGCTCACCCTTTACTCAAAGGGACTATCCTCTTATGTTGTTCTTTATGCAATACTCATCCAAATTTGTCTTAAACTCTATCATACTGCTACTACACTCCACCTCCAGTTGTAGGCCATTCCACATAATCACCACCCTTCAATTAAACCACAAAGCTCTTCTCTTGGTGTGGTTAATTTTCCCTTTCATCTGCAACATGTGGAATCTAGTGTTATGATACTGATTTTTCATTTCTAATCCCAAGCAGTCCCAAAGATCATGGTTAGTAAAAGCTCCATAAACTAGGCATAGATCCCTCGTAGCCATCTATATTACAGAGAATACAATCCCAGTTGTCTCTAGTCTTTCTTCACAGCTTGAATTTCTGAGACCCTTCACCATTTTGGTGGCCCTACGCTGGACACCCTCCAAGATTTTATTTTCTGCTTTTGTGCTAGGCATCCAGAATTGAGCACAATGGCTCAGATGTGGTCTAACCAGGGAAACATACAGTGGAATTATTACCTCCCTGTCCCTACTCTCTATGTGACTTCTGATACTACCCAAAATTCAATTTGCTCTTTTTGCACTTAAGTGACAGTGTCTTTTAAAGGGCAAATATCTTTTCATGGGCTTTCACAATTTGAATGACTCTGCAATGTCTACTTCCCCTTTAAATTTGAAGTCCTTAGTTATAATCACTCCTAAGTCCCTTTTCTCTGTTACTTCTCTCAAGATCTGTCCTTTTAATACATACTTAGCTTTGTTATTCGTTTTTCCTAGATGCATTACTAACACTAAAATCCAATTTATATTTCATGGACCATTGTTCTAATTTAGTGAATTTATTTTTGCAGATTTTCAACCTCCTTGGAATTCTGTACTACTGAACCAGTTTTGGTATCATCCATAAATCTGGAGAGCCACGCACACCCTCTTCACAGTTCATTGATGTCACATATATATTAAATAAACAGGGTCTCAGGACCGATCCCTGCTGTACTCCACTAGTAACACTAGCCCACTTAGAGGTACTACCATGCAGAGTAATTTGTTTTCTATCAGTTAGCCAGGATTTAATCCAAGCCACTATTTTGGTGTTCATTCTTAAATTCCTTAAGACCTTGATCAATTCATTATGTGGTACTCTGTCAAAGGCGTTGCTATAATCCAAAAATGTCACATCTACTGGATATCTTTCATCCAATGCCTTACTAACCTTGTCAAAGAATTCCAACAAATTCGTCTGACATGATCTCCAATTTGTGAATCCGTGGTGGGCTTTATTAGCCATATCAGCAGTATTGATACATTTTTCTATTTCCTCTTTTATTATCTTTTCCAATACCTTACCCAACACTGAAGTCAGACTCACAGGTCTATAATTATTGCTCTGTTTCTTGCTCTCTTATTATATGTAGGAATGATAATGGCCTTTCTCCACCTATCTACCACAGAACCATTATCCAAGGATGATTGAAATAGCCTGGTAACTGGCCCTACCAGTTCCTCGGCCAGTTCCCCACTCACCCTAGGATGCACTCCATACGACCTGGTGGCTTGTTTGAATTTAACTGTTGTAACCTTATTTTGATGTCTTTTTCCTCCAGAATTATCAACTGCCCATCTCTGGGAAGGTGATCTGGTGTTGCACTAGCAATCTATTCAGTGAACACTGAACAAAAATAATCATTCAACATCTGAGCTATATGTTTTTCTTCAGTAACCAAATCTCTCATCCCATCTACTAGTGGTCCTACTTGAACATTTCCTCCTCTCTTCTGATTTATGTGATTGTAAAATGACTTGTAGTTATCTTTTTACTTTGTTTGCTAGACTCAATTCATATTCTCATTTTGCCTTCTTAAAAGTCTTTTTATAGTACTTAATTATCTTCTTATACCCCTTCCAGGCTTCCACAGAGTTACTCTTTTTGGCCCTTGCATATGCCTTCCTTTTCTTCCTTAGTCATCTCCTAACCCTCTCATTTAGCCATGGTGGCATTGTTCCTGCTTTGCTGTACTTTGTTTTTCAGGTACATATTTGTCGACTAAATAATCTAATTTCCCTGTTAATATGTTCCATATTTCATTATGATTTATGTTGTTAAAGTCTGCCATCCAGTCCCAATTTCTTAATTCCTTCTTCACTGCTTGAAAGTTTAATATCCCAAAACATTTAATTTGGGTCCTTCCATTTACTCTGCAAGTTGTCTTCATCACCTCGAACATAACCATCTCATAGTCATTACTTCTCAGTGTTTCTGTGGTTCTGCAGCTAGCTAGCTGGTCTCCCATGTTACTTAGTACTAGGCCAATATGTTATCTTCTGTAGTATCTGATGTTACATATTGTTCTAAACTATTCAAGATATCCCAAAAAATTCCTTTCCATATTTGTCCTTCCTTCCCGTGTTTGATATCCAACAAATTCTTTTCCATATTTGTTCTTCCTTTATGTGTTTCCCAATTAATACTGGGCATGTTGAAGTCTCCAAAGAAAATAATTATATTATCTGGATTTAGGTTGCCTAAAAGGTCATACATGTATTTGTCTAGCTCCATGTCCTGCGATGGTGGTCTATAAACAAGGCCCAAGATAACTGGATAAGGGTCATGCGGTGGATGTTCTTTACTTGGACTTCAGCAAGGCCTTTGATTTGGTGCCTCATGGGTGGCTTGGGGGAAGCTAACTGGTGTAGGGGTAGGGGCAAAAATGACAAACTGGATTACAAGCCGGCTGAGAGGGAGGCTGCAATGGGTGGTGGTGGGAGAGGTGCTCTCAACTCCAAGGCTGGTGATGAGTGGGGTGCCACAGGGCTCTGTGCTGGAACCAGTATTATTTGGGCTCTTCATATCAGACATTGCACACAGTGTGGTGAGCAAGGTAAGGCTGTTTGCAGATGACACCAAAATGGGAGCCATGGTGGATGGAGGGGAGGGATGGAAGCAGCTGCAGGGTGATCTAAGCAAGCTAGACGAGTGGTCTGAGAGAGGAGGTTGGGGTTTAATGCAAAGAAGTGTAAGGTTGTGCACTTTGAGGTGAAGAACCCAAGGAGAGAATACTGGCTTGGGGGAGGTTAAGCTGGGGATCACTGAGGAGGAGAAGGAGAAGGAGAAGGACCTAGGGGTAATGGTAACAGGGACCATGAACAACACTGCCCAGTGCAGGAGAGCAGCTGCAAAAGCAAACAAAATGCTGAGGTGCCTAGCGAGGGTTTTTTTGTCCAGGCAAAGAAAGGTGATGTGGCCCCTCTATAGGTCGCTGGTAAGGCTGCACTTGGAGTATTGTGTGCAGTTTTGAAGGCCATACCTGAAGCGTGATATCAGGCTACTGGAGGGGGTGCAGAGGAGGGCAATGAAGATGATATGTGGAATGGAGGGGAGAGACTATAACAGCAGACTGGGAGACCTGAATATGTACACCCTGGAGGATAGAAGGGACAGGGGGGACATGATAGAGACAGTCAGATATCTGAGGGTAATCAATAAGGATGGGGCAGATGGGGTCTTTAAGCTAAGGAGGGGGAGGGACACCAGGGGGTATGGGCTAAAAATAGAGGGGGGGAAGATTTAGGAGGGAAATGAGGAGACACTATTTCACGGAGAGGGTGGTAGCAAAATGGAATTCACTACCAGAATGGGTGATATCATGTAAATCTATGAACAGCTTTAAAAGGACATAGGATAGGGAACAGGGGAGAGTGAGGGTGGGAGAGGTGGAGGGCAGCAGTGGGATGACAAAGGGGAGGGGGTGGGGCAGCTGCACACTAGGGATGCTAACTGCACATCCGAGCAGACTCAGATAGACTGGGTGGTCTGTTTCTGCTGGCACAGTCGTATGTTTGTATTTTTTTCCAGACTTGGGGATAATCTTTAATCATATATGTTCTATATTATTGCAGTCCTCCCTCTCTATCAACTTTGTGGTTATAAATTCTGACACGTGTACCATACCACCACTCCCCCCCCATCTATTCATCCTTTCTTTACTAGTTTCGACTAGATATTCCTTCCCCATGTATCCTCATTGTGCCACTAGGTTTCAGTGATGACACATATCTGGATGTCATCTTTAATCAGTATATGTTCAACTTCACCCTTTTTCTTGACTGTACTCCTGGCATTGACAAGCAGAAATGGATGTCTGGAGTTTACCCTACAACAAGGTTCTACATCAGTAGAAAAATGGTTTGAGCAACACAAGTTAGTGATGAACTACAAAAAACTAAATCAATGTTGTTTGCCAGTTCATAAAGCAGACATAAAACTTTCCTGGTATACATTAAGAACAACAAGGGCACCTCCCTCGATCTTGTACAGCACTTCAAATACCCGGGCATTACTATTGACTCCAACCTGTCTTACGCCACACACATTGCCAATACTGCTAAAGCGGTTAATGTGAGAATAGGCATGCTCTATCAGCATAAACACTACCTTACACCTGATGCCCTGAGCATGGCAATACACAGCTCAGTATTTGCCCTCAGTGACTATGGCCTGGTCATCTATGGGTCAGCCAATGACACAACCCTTCATAGCATCTTGATGGCCTTGAACAAGGTATGTCGATTTCTCACAGGTGCTGTGTATCTAACACACACCTGTGATCTCTACTCTCAAGCAAACT
Source organism: Neoceratodus forsteri (assembly GCA_016271365.2). Taxonomy (NCBI): domain Eukaryota; kingdom Metazoa; phylum Chordata; order Ceratodontiformes; family Ceratodontidae; genus Neoceratodus; species Neoceratodus forsteri. The sequence continues at coordinate 430,124,380 of CM057459.1, read as the reverse complement.
GTCTTCAACTAAAGGACAGAATCTGCTACCAAACCTACTTGATAGCTAAGAAGATCTGTCTCAGTATGCTGCCCACTGAAGTCACAAATCTTTCTCAGCCCACATCAGTCCACTCAAAACACCAGAAGCTCCAACAATCAAGTATTCAGTGTCCCTAGGTGCTGCACGGCCCTAGCACAACATCTCTTTGCCCATCGAGCTCTGCTTTGGAGGAACTCACTCTAGCCCGAAATAAGATCTACAACCACAATAGGCCCCTTCAAGTACAAACTATGATCTCAGCTTCTTACAAGATCCACCAGTGATTGCTACCACTAAGTCCTCAATGGTGCTCTATTTAGCTGCACTTAGCCTACACTCCCTGCTATCATCTGACCCTGTAGGCCACATCTAGCACTTAGCTCCCCCTGCCATGCTATCTCCCACCCCCTCTTCCACCCTTTCACCCCCCCCTCCTCCACCCTCCCTACCTGCCACCCTTCTCCCACCTGTTGATCAGCCAGGTCAGTTCCCTTCACCCTCTACCTCCTCTGGCACGCCTCTGTCTGTTTACCTGTTCTATCAGACAAGGGTATTCCATTACCCACCTGAGATCTGCTACGTGACCATTTTGTTATTCTCTGTATTTTGTTATTTGGAAATGACATGTTATAATCTACCTGTAACAATAATTTGCCTGTATGTACTGTACCTGTAATGTTCTGTTCGCACTGTACTTGTCTTTGACGCTGAACCTATGTAAAGAGCTGTTGCTCAAAGGTGTGACTCCGAGCTCACAATAAGTAAATAAATAAAAAGTAATGTCCATCCTTCCCCTTTTGATCCTATATGCAGTTCAGTGTAAGAGCCCTCCATCTTCTTATTTAACAGGGCCCCCCCTTTCCCCTTTCTATGTAGTTTAAATATCTCTCTATGCTACTGTATATTCTTGTTCCTAATAACCATGACCCTGGTCAATTTAGATGCAGACCATCCCTTCCATATAATATTGGATCCATGATCCTCTCCCAGTTTCTCAAAAACATAAATCCTTCCCTTGAGCACCATCTCTGCAGCCAACCATTAAACTGGGTACTATCTCTTGCCTTAGCTCTGCCTGCCCTAGGTATTGGGAGTATTTCAGAGACAATCACACTGCATGCTTTTTTCCTTAAAGCCCTTCCCACCTCTTCAAAATCCCTTTGGACATCCAGGTCTCTTCTTCTACCTATGTCATTTGTTCTGATATGCAGTACTGTAAATGGATTTGTTGTAGCCCTCAATAGTCCATCCAGGTTGTCCCTAATGTCTTTGATTTTTGCCCCAGACAGAGAGGTCATCATGGCGTGTTCCTTCCTTCCCTCGCAGATCACCGAGTCTGTAAATTTCAGTATTGAATCTCCCAGCACCACCATGTCTCTCTGCGGCTGTGCATCCCTACCAATACTCTCTCTAATAGGTGTTCTTAGACTGAGACTACCAGCTAATATATTAGCTCTACCCTCGGGTGTGGTTGTTGCAGTCTGGTCTATTAAATCTTCATTTCTAGTGCTTATATTTTCAACTACCTCTGCCTCTTCATTTCTTCGAGTGCAGCATATCTGTTTTGTAATTCAGTGGGAACCTCCCTTATTGTGCATCTCCTTCTCCATTTTTTAGTGTCCTGTACTTTACTCCAATCCTCCTCTCTTGTCTCTACATCACTGTCTGAATCCCCATTCGTACTCTTTTTTTCTTTTGTCCCCTGTTCCTGAACTGCTGTCACATTCTGAAGCTTTTCCTATTTCTGGGTCTGCCTTTCTGTCATCCTGTAGCATTAAGACTGTGTTGTCTATAAATGTTTCCAGCTTATAAATTTCATTATGGACTTCTAAGTGCTTTCTTAACGTGTTAATTTCATCCTGCATATCCTTGATAAGATTGCATTTGTCACAAACAAAGTTTGCAATGGTCTCCCTTCATAAACATATTGCAGGGCTCACATTGGTTTACAGTATACTCCATTCTGAAATATTTTGGTCAATCAGCAAAAAGGTTCAAAGAATCAGTAGACTGTTTCAGGCTGTAGAACACAAGGAAATGCTGTATCCTCACCACTATAAACTCAATACTACCAACTTTGTCTTCAGCAACAATGGACCAAAACATAATGGCCATCTCCCTTGCCTCTCTCAGCAGATGCACCTGCGTCTGCCCTTGAGCTGCCACCACCCATGATTTGGCTCTGCTCACCGTGAGCCGAACTTTAAGATGTAGACCCAGAAATGAGGGTCTGATTGGTTTAGGGTGCATCTTGCATGCGAATTAAAACAAAACTAAAAGACAAACCCCTGATGAAATATAAAACAGCTAGCCTATGCTAGACAGCTGCAGGGAAATGTGTAAAATAAAATAAAATTCTGTCCTTTCTCACTGTCTGTAGTCTCCTAACTAGATGAACACTACGTTTCCCAATGTTCCTGCTGTCTGTCGCCAACACAACACTCCACAATCCCATTCCCTGGTGCAGAACTTTTTTATTGTTTTTTTTCATATTTTTTGTGGATTAGGTAGTTCTGCAAACACACACCATATGATAGCAGCATCCCCCAGCTAAGCTTCAGCAATGGTTATGAGTAGGAGTATGAACACCATGAATATTATTTCTCGAATGCCATGAATAATAGGGTCCACAGTACTCCAGACTGAATACTGAATTTTTCACTGTTTGGTGGTATTCTGGGATCAATACTCAGTGAAATTTAAAAATTTCACTGGCGCTTCCTGGCCAATCAGAGGCCATTTCTGGAACCCTGTCCTTGGCATAAGTAGAGAGGTAAGGGAGGTGGATGTTCTGCTTGATTTCTGGCAGTCCGAGACCCAATCTGCTTCTAAAGCCTGTCTAAAACACAGAGACAGATTTTTTTAAGACAATTTTCCACTTCGTAAAACCTATGACAGGGAGCTGGATTTTATAATATAGGTACAGGGCCTGCAGGTGTGGTCATGAACTTAAATGCTTGTAGTGCACGTAGTCAATTGTATGCATCTTTGCCAGATTTTCTATCAGCAGGTGCATTTGCAGCACTTTGCTGTGCTTTATGACAGTTTGCTTTTAAGTGTAGATGCCTGCAAGCTAACGATGCATGCAACCAGCCCAGAAACAGACACAGGTTGGAATGTGGAAAAGCAGCATAGCAGGCATATTTCTGACTCAGGGATAGAAAATATCAGATTCTTGATACAAGTTAAATATGTCATGTATCTGATGCACTTGGGATTTGCGTCAAAGCAGTACATGTCAAAAATCCATCACAGGGTGTGTTTATTTTTGGTTATATACAGTACAGTACAGTATCTGTGCTACCAGGAGAAAATACAGAGGCACTCCAGCCTATCCCTTCTGCTACTTCTCCACAATAATTTACAAGGATAGAACAGAACACAGCACTCACCCTAAAGACAAAAACGGTGTACTAACCATTTGTGCAAAATCACCTCTTTATTCATTCCAAAAGTAATGTGAGTACCAGGGGCGTCATTTAGGGGTCACCAGGGTTGCATTCGCGACCCCTATGACAGGGCTTGTGACCCCTGCCTGCCCTTACCATGGCTTATGGATGCTTGGCCATTGGCCGCCGCCGGCTGGCTGGCCAAATTAAAAAAAAAAGTATTTTTTTTGCCTCCCTGATTATCCGCCTACTTCGCGCTGCCAGGATGCCCTAAAACTCAAGTCTCAGTGTGCATTGAGATGGGGTTGGTACGCGATTAGCTAGGATTCAGGAAGGCCAGTACAGAAGGCGGGACTAGTCGCTGACATAGTGGACAGGCCAAGGGAACATCACCAGCGGGGAGAAGCTTGTAAGTGCAGAGCACAACAGACAGGTTATCACTTCTGGAGGCGGGAGACCGGGGTAGACAGTTTGAAGAACATTGACTTCTTCGTCGTCGGTTCACGGTCGCATCGCCAATTCTCTGGTCAGAGGAGTTGTCAACGCAGGGGGAAGGCAGGCTGAGATGACGAGGAGGCACCAGGAAAGTGGATCTAGGAGGGGCTGGTGTCAGATTTGGGGTTTTATTTTACTCGGTCGGGCAGACAGCCGGGCACCAGGCGGGCGCAGTACTCTAGGCCAGAGAGGACAGTCGAGACTGGAGCAGCAGGAGCGTGGGCCGAGTTGGAGACATGACGATGACGTAGGACTGGTCTGGGACAGGACAAATGATCAGATGGATCTGGAGAATTGACCAGAAGCCTGGACTGAAGGAGAAGAACAGTAAAGCAGTGAGGTAGGCAACAATAAAGGAAAAAAAAACAACTGTGCTTTCATTGGTTTTGCTTGCTGTTGCTGAGTCAGAGTCTGTGAGGTGGGATGGAAGTATAAGGTTAAAGGGGGATGGCCAAGGTTAAGAGAGTGCTGGTATTTTAGACAAAACAACCCTGGTGGTTAATGGTCCCAACCCCCACCCGGCTCCCTCCCATGTCCAGCAGTAGTCAACTGGCATGCAACCCCTCATCCCTATCCCCCATATAATAAAAAATATTTTCCCCTGGTGGTCTAATGAACCCTCCTCCCTTCCTATCCCGATCCCCAGTATATGGTGTTATTTTTTTTTAAACTTAAGTGCCCCTCTCTCCAGCAGGTAGTGTCCCACCCGTCTCCTCCACTCCCACCCCCACATATTCATTCACATCTCAGAGGGCTACCTGCCACGGAGGAGAGTGGAGGGCTGTGTTTGTGGCCCGCTCTGTTTCGGGATGGGGGAGTTGGGTGGGACACTACCTACTGGGTTGGGGGGTAGGGGGCCACTAGACCTCCAAGGAATTAGCTAAAAATAAAAGCCACTACATACTGGGGATCAGGACGAGGGAGGGATGGGGGTTCACTAGACAACCAGGAAAGAAATATTCTTTAATGCATGAGGGATAGGGATCGGAGGTTAAATGTCTATTGACTACTGCTGGACACGGAGGGGGCGGATGATCGGTTGGAGGGAAGGACCACTAGCCACCAGTATTGTTTTGTTTAAAATACACATTGAACGGGCAGGGGGAAGGGACCTCTAGCCACCAGGGTTTTTTTTTTTTTTTGTAAAACACATCAGGCAGGCATGTGATCGGGTTGGGGGAGGGACCACTAGCTACCTGGGATTCATTTTATTTTATTTATTTTGGTCAACTGGGCAGCGCAGGTGGAATTTCCACAAAAGTCAGATTTTCACTTACATTCCACATGCGGAAGTTTTTTTTCGCATACTTCTACTCCAGTGTTCACTCTGTCAGGAGCCCGGAAGCACTGGCTGATTCACCCATGTCTCTATGCCACCACTGCTCCTTAATTATGCCCTGGCTTACCCCCTCACTGGGGTTGTGTGGAAGACAGGGGGGATATACCCCCAAACATCCCAGGTCTCATCTAGTAGTCACGTGGTGGACAAACAAGGAGCGGAGGTACCAGGGTCCTTTGCCTTGAACACTGTGTTTTTTTCATTCCCTTTCTCACACAGGATATCAGCATGCTGGGGGGGGGGCAAAGCAGGGATGCACAAAATGGCATGATACCCACGCACCCTGCTGATAACCTCCCTTTCCTACCTGCCTATCACTGCGCTGCCATTCATGGTCACCTAGGAGGCAGCGTTGCAGCCAAGGCAACGACCCTCTCTCCCTGGAGGGAAGCATCTCCTGGGATGTTCCTATCCTCTGCCTCCTCCTCTTCCTCCTTCCTCCAACTGGCCCCTGAGGATCCAAATTCACTCCTGAACTCGGGCCCCCAGCATCATACTCTGCCAATGGGCTGCTTTCTCTATCCCATCTTTCAAGAGGTTGTGAGATGCACACAATAATTATGATAAAATCATGGAGCTATCCCATTAGAGCAGTAGAAGGGCTGCCACTTGCGACGCTGGTGGCCCAGGGTTCAGGATCGAGCCCGGGTGACTGGAGGGACAATCGGAGGGAGAGAGCTCCAGCATCCCAGCAGACTCTGGCCTTCTCTGAAGGAGAGGACTTGTCTGTGCTGCCGTACAAGCACCTCCTACGGTAGCGTGGAAGACATCATAGTGGCCAGCACTTGCGGTGGGTGAGTTACTGGCTACTGCATGTTTGTTGCACACATGAATGTGAAGTTATCACCACTGACTCTGAGATGAGCGAGTAAAAAATCATGGAAAAAAAAATGGCAGGGCAGCAGGATGATGCTGGCACCCTACAGGACCCACACCCACCAATCAGGCTCTTCCCCCAAATTGAGGTTTTTGTCTCTGCCAGGGTATAGCCAGACCCAGTGATCTCACCCTGGGATGCACCACGGAGCAACTAGGGACCAGATAAGTCCTAAGAGATGGTGGGTGACAGGCCAGGGGTGGTGACAGCGGAAGGGTACATTTATTAGAATCGGGAGTTGCAAATGCCACCTTCTCTGGCCCCACCCACACCATGGCCTTGCCAACATTGTGCCCCTCCCCCACCTTGCTATCCCTATGATTTTGCTGAAATGATGCCCCTGGTGAGTACAAATATTTAAAATGTTGTATAAGCATGTCTGTCAGCGCCCTGTGGGTCTTTCCATGGGGAGCTGGCAGCCACGTCTTAAATATTTATTTTTCTAAATAGTTAGAAAAGTTCCAACATAACTTAGTAATGATTAGGTGCCAGAGTAGGGATGACATTCAACCTCTTGGATAAGACATTTATGGAGCTAAATCAATGCCAGAAATTTTAATCACTTCCTTTGACTCAAGTTTCTGGTCGACTTGTGTATTGGTTCCTGAGTCATTTTTCTTTTTCCCCGTGCCTGGTTTTCCACTGTTTGTGCTTTCTTCTTTCTTTTGACACACATTTTCTTGGGGGGGGCAGGGCAGCCCATTCTTCATGCATCTCCTTCCCCCTCCTCCTCTACCCCAGAAAAAGTCACAGCTCTCTCTTGTGAGACAGAGGAATCTTCCTCAGAACTATCATCCCTTCCCGTATTTTTATTTCTGGTACCAGCTCTTTTTCAGCTGTGGCTTCTGTTACATTGTCGCCCCCTACTGGTACTTCTGGGGTTTTCCCAGTTATAGACTTGCCCATTCTCATAATCATTCAAGTTCCTCTGTAACTTATTTTTCTTCCTCTTTTTAATTTTTTTCTCAGATGTATCTGTTTTTGATTTCAATTTCCTTTCCAGTTCTCGGAAATCAGAAGTAGTACTGCCCCATTTACTTAATTCTTTTTTAACAGAACTAATTTCTTCCAGAAACTCCTCAAGGTTTAAATCACCTTCTTTGATTAAAATTTTCATCAACACCACTGAGCACTCACTCAGTGCTGTTTCCCATTCAATTTTTTGCTAAATCTTTTTTTGGATTAAGTGATAGCACCTTTAAAACTCAAAGACTTTGTGGGATCCTGTTAGCTTCTAAGTACTTCATTAATGCTGAGCGATTATATGTAAGGCTTGTTTCAGCATTCAGTAAATCCTCAAGGCTTTCAAATAATTCATTCAAAGAGGGAGATTCAATAGCTACACTTTCCGATTCAGTACCTGTTTCTGCTGCTGAAGGATCAAACAGCTGTTCTTGTCGCCACCATTTGTGAGCACCATCCATGTTCTGCAGGAGAGAAGAAGCCATGGTCCTAGGTCATCCTTCCACTCTGTGCCCCTGCTGAATTTTGGACATCTCTTTAACAAATTAGTAATCAGGACACTATACTGGAACCACACCATTTAGCCACACTCATATAATACTATACTGATGTCCGGTTGTATAAATAAACTTTATTTAAACTCACAATGCACTAACTGCAAATTTTGTTCTCTCCACAAATTCTGGCCAGACAAGCACTCCGACTTGCCAACATAAGAGATTATTGTCTTACTACAGCATGAGCAGTGGGGCAGTATCACAAACAACAGTGAAAAGGCCACATTATGTTTCAGGATGTGCAATGAAAATTACAAGGTGGCACCGCAGGAAATGCTCTCCTACAAGCAGAGAGTGGACATCCAAGTGGGTTGATTGATAACATCCCTGTGGGGCAGTTCCTTAGAATTAGAAGGAACTGCTCCACAGAGGAGAGTTTGGAGAGACAATGCCTTGACCTCATAAATTGTTTCAAAGCTAGGGGCTATTCTAACAGGGTTATTAACAAAGCTTACAATAGAGCCAAACATACCCCTAGAGATACCTTATTGACACCTAATACAACAAATAATGATGAGGAAGATATTAAGGTAACTTTTGTTACAAGATATTCACCACTTGCATCGAAAATCAAAGGTGGTGTTATGAAACACTGGTCTGTCTTAACACATCCAGCTTTGATGAATGTAGTAGGACCTAGACCAAGAGTTACTTTTTCAAGAAGGTTGAATTTTGGGGACCTCTTGACCAGTAGCCACCACTACACAGAGCCTAAAACTGACCATTGGTTAAGTAACAGACCTACAGGCATTCACTCATGTAAAAAGATGTCAATATGCAGTGCAAGGTAAACAGGCCCTGATAGGAAATCCTTTTTTTTTTTTTTAACCAGGAGAGACACACTAAGCTGAAAGCTTGTTCATGGGTGTGGCCTGGGAGCACAAGGAAGTTAAGTGGCTTGCTCAGGGTCACACAATATGCAAGTGGAGGCTGTGGGATTCAAACCTAGGTCTCCAGGTTTGCAGCTCAGAGCCTTAAACCACTGCGCTGTACTGCCTCCTTATAATATAAAACCAGTGGTTGTTAGACAGTTTGTTAGCTGTTACTCTGATCATGTAGTCTATGCAGCCTGGTGCTCCTGCTCCAAAATGTATGTGGGCAGGACTACCAGGCAGTTGAAAGTTAGAATGTTAGAACATATCAGGGCTATTAATAAGGGTGTGGTAAAAAAACGCAATAGAGGCACATTATAAGGATTGCCATCACATGACCTAGTGATTTCAAATGTATAGGTTTGGATTACATGCCACAGTTAATAAGAAGCGGTGACAGATTACAAAGGTTACTACAAAGCGAGTCTTGGTGGATATTCCACCTTAAGAATTTTTCTCCTGGGGGACTTAATGGAGTTTTGGATCTGAAACCTTATTTATAGGTTACAAACACCCTGGTTTGAATATATCTGAATTATCTGTTTCAGACTTTTTTTCAGGAGAATTATTTACTTATGTAGTGTCACGCACATATGAACATCTACATGGTAATTTATGGGGTGAGAGGTTGCTGTTCCCTTGTTGATTAACCACACTTTTTGAATACATATAGCCCCTTAGTAACTTTTTATCCCTTTTGTGGATAGCTCACATTCAAATTTAGTACATTTCCCTGGTATAGTGTTATTATTTAACAGGGACTTCTGCCTTTTGTCTGTTTTTTTTTTTTTATTCACAGTTTATGCCCCCTTCTTTACTGCAAACCGCTCCTCTCCTTCCGGGACTCCCAAGGCATCCTTTGTGGCTCTGCCAGGCTTCTGAGGGAACAGCAGTGGACCATCCCCCATCCAGTTTCAGTCTGCCCCTTGGGCAAAGAGGAGTACAGCCCAGATCCTCCCCTTCCAACCCACTATAACATGTTGGGTGGTCCGCACTGAGCTCTCCCAGAGCCTGAACTGTAGGCTTAGGTGCCAGGGCCCATCACCAGGAGTGGGTGTGGGGCTTTCCTGTTTTTGGTCCCCCTAATCCCTGAGGACAACAGCATGTTAGGAGGTACAAAGAGGCGGTTGCATGCTGAGACATGCTGCTGCTCTTGTCCTCAGCCAATGTCCTCCCCTGCCACTATGTACACCCCAGCTGTACTGCCACACATGGTCACCCAGTTGGCAGTATTGCAGCAAGGACCTGCAAACCACTCTTCCCGGAGGAGAAGAGTGGCCCCTTGGGCGCTCAATCCTCCTCCCCTTGGCCAGTTCTCCAATGGTCTGAGCTCATTTCCGAACCCAGGTCACCGGCATCACAAGCGATAGCGCTATTTATCTGTGTTTTTAATGTAATATTTCCCTGTTGTGTTGTGGATAAATTACCTTGCTATGCTTGATATAGATGCATTTGATGCAGGCTGACTTTCCATTCCCAGTGGAGACCATTTTAATGTGGTGGTATGCCTTTAAATGTTGGGCCAGCAGGAATCACTGAATATGTATAGGTTGATTTTGCATGTTGAAATTCCTGAATTGTAACTGGTTTACTTAAAAATATCAATCAAGCACTGGTGCTCCACCCCCTGACGAAGGAGCCAGATAGCTCTGAATGCACATAGGGCTTTGTTCTGTGGGAAAGTTTTTGCACTGACTGTACTTTAAACTGCATTATTAAATACATGAGCATTTGGTATGCATCACTCTTGTGTGTGGTCCTTTTTCTGTCCCTAGTTTTCATTTAAGTACCGCACCTTAAGGCGAGCAGTTCAGGTGGGTGCTTTTGTTCTGTTATTTCCAGGTGTAACCTGGGGATGGGGGAAGAAGAGGCTCTTTTCTAGGTGTAACCTGGGGGGGGGATGAGGAGAGAAGAGGTTTATTTCTTAGTGTAATCTGGTTGGGGGGAGAAGAGACTTATTTCCAGGTGTAACCTGGGGGTGGGGAATGGGAGGAGAAGAGGCTCATTTCCAAGTGTAACCCAGGGTGTGGGGAATGGGGGGAGAAGAGGCTCTTTTCCCAGTGTAGCCTGAGGGGGAGAGAAGAGGCTCATTTCCAGGTGTAACCCAGGGGAGAATACAAACGTACAAGAGCAGAATGCAAAATAAAGTGAAAATGCATGGGGTGGGATATTCAGTGTGCGCCAGGCAGGGGTACAAGCCTGGGCGCAGCGCAACTGGGATGCGCCAGGGAGTGTGCTGGGTGCTATTCAACGGTGCTGCGCCATGGCTCTGCACTGTTGAATATGGCAAAGTGGCCTCCTGCATTGCACATGGTGCAGTGGCACTGCGCCAGTGCAAGTGGCAAGGGAGGAGCAGGGGGATGCGCCAGCGCAAGTGCGGTTGCGCTAGGTGCAGGAACCGTGATATTCAGTGGTGGATATGCAAATGGGCCATAATGCATGCAAGGCGCAACTGGGTCCATTAGCATGTCATTATGCCCCCATTTGCATGCAGGTGCGCTGATCCCCAGCAACTTGCGCCTAACGCCCTGTCAGGCTGCAGCCGTCGGGGAACGACTCCCCATGCACAGTGCGGCACAGTGCCCCAATGCCCGATCGTGGGCATAGGCATAATAAACTACACGTCCCATATCCCTGGTGGTCCAGTGGACCGCTTCCAGCAGTGCGGGCATAAGTATAAATAAACATTTTTTAATATCCCTGGTGGTCAGCGGTACCCCTCTCCACCGCCCACTGAGCCCGCCAAGCGGGTTGCGCATGGCACAATACTGTTACGCCATGCGCAACCGCTTTGAATATCCCAACCCTAGTATAAGAGTAGAAAAAAATGAAAACATGGGAAAGTCAAAAAGACTCAGGTACACCTTGAGAAGTATACTGAGCAATCCAAACAAAGTATTATCAGTCCCTCGTGTGTCAGGTGAAGGTTTCTGTGATTAGGCTGTTCAATAACACACTGAGGTCCCTTCTGTCTTGCATGAAGGGTGGAAGACCAGTGGATCAGAAGACCCTGTTTGGCGCAGTCACTAAGACACTTACAGTTTACAGCTTCTCAACAGCTTGGCTTTCCATTCTGGCCCAGCAGGGTGCTCCTACTTGGCTCCGAAGACGATACAGAGGCATAACTCTGCTGAAACACAAAAGCAGTCCTTATATTTAACCCAGCTGTCCTTTAGTCAAACCTGGCAGCTTTGGATTTTAAAGTGCATAGCACAGCAAGTTGCACCCAAGAGTGCAGTCAACCACACGGTACATAGAGTTTTTATCAGAACCTCTCCCAAACCATATACACCTTTCTGTAACCATCATCATTGTAACCTGGAGTATTTGATTAACATTAAGTCACTGATGTCAGTTCTTTAGGAAATAAATATAACTGTACAACCTGTTTAGGGATTAAATGAGACATCTGGCAACAATCAGATTTTTGTGTAACAGGTGCCAGGGCTGGCAGCAATTTGAGAGAGTGTGCACAAAATTAAGATTTTCAGTTATATTCCTGTTTACAATTCATTACTGAGGTGTATGAGTTTTTTTTCCTGTTACTATACAGCTTTTTCCTGGCAGAGAATGCACAGATGGGCTATCAGCTCTGTTTCTTCCTCCTCTGACCAGCACTTGCCACTCCGACCCAGCAGGAGTTCCTCTGAGTATCCCCCCGTAGCGGAATGTCCTCCCTCTCCTGGTGAAACAAATCCAGATTCTGCTGGTCAGTTGGTGACATGGGCCAAAGGAAGGTAGGCAGAGCTTCATTAGCCCTTACAGCCCTCATTTTCCATTTTTTGATGTCCCCACCCCTGCCTTGGACTGGCAGTGGTGTGTGCCGTGTTAAGGCACACATGCACCTTGCTAAACTGGCAGCCCCTCCCATTTTATATGCTGCCCCAGCCTGCACTACAACCAGGCCTCCAACTGGTAGCAATCAATGGCAGGTCTGACAAAGTCTCCTTGGATGCTCATGTAACCCCCAGGTGGCGCTATCCCAAGGGCTACTACCCCTGCCTACTTGACTACTGACAGGTTGAGGGGCCTAGGTTCTATGGCAGGTGCCTCCACCCAGAGGTCAGGGTTTGTAATGGTTGGTCTAGTTTGGTCACAGCCCTCTGGGACACTGAGACCCCTTCTAATCCCTCTAATGGCCCACATGATGCACAGGAGTTACAGTACCAATACCCCACATTTACACACCTCTTCATTCATAAGGTACCACTTACCTCGAGACTGAATTAGCAGTTCGTCTCTGAAAGACCCCTGAAAAATAAGGTTAGCAGCATACACAAACCAATACAGTGCTTGGCATGAAGGTACTGATACTTCAGACAGTTTAAAGTTTAACAACAACAACAAATCTGATTTATTTAGGGAACAGTAACACGGGAGGGGGAAATCAGGTTAATTAGTGGCATTAAATCACAGTACTGTGCACACATAAAGGGCCTGAAAAGTCACACTCTGGGTACCCAGGTTGGGGGGGGGTGGGTTAGCCAAGTCCGTTGCCCGGGGTTGGCTGGTAGGTGCAGATGGATAGGGCCTGTAGAAGAAAATATATGCACAACACCTAATTGTAATCCGGAGCCTGATGGCTCAGTCCATGAAGCAAAGAAACAACAAGAATTAGATGACACACTTGTGATTGAAAACAGGCTGCAGGGGAATACCCTGATTTGTACTCACAATACCCAAGCTGAGAACCAGATGGTGGATTTTCTTCTGGATTGTTAGAAACAGCAGGGCATGGAGACAAGGTCCTTGTGACTGGACCCCACTGCAGTTTATAGCAAACGGATTTAGTTCGAGACAAGCTGGGGTTTGCTTCCAGCTTCAACACACAGCACAGGGGATTGGAAATAGCGATTCCCTACAAGCACTACGCACATTCATATGTAAAAGGAAAGTACTATACCAGGCAGGCTGCTTCTCAATCCCGATCGCAATTACTGCAAGATACCCGGGAGCACACACAGCAGCATCAGTTCCTGACAGACTGAGCGCAATTCAGCAAATTCTCCAGTCTTCTACAGGGTGAGCCTGGTTTCCACACTTCTGATGCTTCTTTCTCCTCACAACTCGGATTCAGTCCAAACTGGCACTCACAAAGACTACAGACTGAAACCCAGGGCCTCACACACGCTTCCCGTGCAAAACTACACACCGCAGAAGCACACAACTCCTTCTCTCTTCACTGCAACAACTGATCTGATCTTTCCAGTCACAGAGCAGGGCATTTCCTTTAGTGCCACACTATTCTGTTGGCTGATTCAGCTGTCACTCACAATAAGACTCCCTCTTTTGGTAGAAAAAGGTGCCAAGGTTAAAACTACATTTCCCAGAGTCACTGCCCATACAATCCCCTTGTGGCTGGCTCAAAATTGAGAGTCCAAGTTCCGATTTGTCCACAGGCTCCATTTTTGGGTCTCCCTATCATCCTGATTGGTCCAAGTCAGCTATCCAGGACCAAAATGAAAGAGTTACACTGAAACAGTTCGTGCTGAAATGAAGACAGGTTAGACAAATTACATTTTCTCAGTCACTCTAAACGATTTCTGGCAAACAGTTATATCTTTCAACAAGGCTCCCTTTGCACATGTAGCAACGGCAGAAACGGAGCGAATTGACAGCAGCCCGGGTGGGATTCAGGCATTAGAACACACAGTCCCCCCTTGCAAACTAATTAAGTGTGCAAGCAGACAGCTCTTAAAGAGACAGTACGTGGAGGTTCAAATAGCACTCACCTGGAACCACATTCAAACAGCTCAGACGCCGAACACCACCCAGACTTGGACCATTCAGGCAAGCTCCCGGAAGACTTTTGGGAACCCCCATTTGCAGGGGGGTTACACTCAGTCCTCTCCTTCCCCTGCCCGACTCCCAACAACCTGAGTCTGCTCCTGAACCCGGGTCACTGGCATGGCGGGCATTAGTGCTACTGCCCAAACCACGGGACCAGCTCTAGAGGTGTCAGATTTGACAGAGCAAATGTCACACAATGATAAACTGAATAAAAAGTCAGAAATACATTTACAAGCATGGCTCCTCACAGGTGGACAAGTCCTGAAACAAATGCAGTTTGAATAGAAATTGTCCATTAGCAATCAGTCCTCCTGCACTTTGATGTTGATGGTAATGTTCTGGGAAGTCAATGGGAAGCCTGGCCTGCAGTCCCTCAGGACCAGCATCCTGCACTCTGCTGAAGCCCTATGGGTGGCTTTTAACCAAACACACAGTAGTGCCTTTGCTCAGTTCCTGCTGAATTGATAACATCAGGAATGAATCCTGTTTAGTAGAATAAAAGTTAATTAAACATATCAAGTTACCTAGGGACCACAACCCTGGAATCAGGGTCTTAGATTTGATGTCCTCCATGCTTTGTGGGCTAGGCAAAGTTTCAGGGGCAACTAGATAGCTGCCTGATCATCGTGTGGAGAGTTTCTTTTTGTGGCTAGGGAAGACCCTGACAAATCAATGGCCAGTTCACTAGGGCACAAGTGAACCTTCCAAAACTGAAAATATGTGAAATGCCCCAACAACACTGCTGATTGTACCAGGGTGGGACCACTCCCTCTCCATGGGCAATGGCTCCCATCTCTTGTTCTCTCTAGGCCATTTGCCCCATGGGACTGCCTTCATTACTATTCTCATCACTGGCAATCTATACCATTCCTTGAAGGGTGGACTGATGGGAAGCCCTTAGAGCTGGCGCCCTAGCTTACATTCTCAGTCCCCCAAATACTTCCTCTGACAGGAGGTGAGACTGACCAGAAACCAAGCCTTAAGGTGGCTCACCAACTTGGCTTATATGTAGCAGTAAGCCACAATGGGGTGAGCATTGACAGTTGCAATGATTGGCCAGGGGCTGCGACCTTGTGCCTTCACCCCCTGGCCATGCATTAGAACTGTGTAATGCACATCCCCAGCATGTCTTATTGCACTTATAAAATGGGTCTATGTATTTCATATTACAGAAAACATTTAAATTATTATGTTTACATATTCAGAAAATAGCCCCTTTCACTTACGTTTACCTAAGGTAAGTTTGTCAGCCTCCAGGAGCTTGATGTCTTTTTGATCTTCACTTTGGACATTTGTCCAAGGGTGGCTTCCATTGCTGTAGTCTTTTTGTTACTCTGGGCCTCTTGTTCTGTATGTCCTCCCTGATCTTCATCAAGAGGTCAACACACACACAAACCTATTTTATTGGTCAGTTCTCAGTCAATTTTTTGTAACTACATGTTTATTGGCTTAGCCAACTTACATAAAGAAAACATTCCTAACATAGCACATAAGGATGAATAACATTTCACTGAGGGCACCACTCCTCTTAATATATTCACATCATATAAAGCATGCCTTGTCCATAAGATATGTCTGAAGGGGGTACATCAATGAATTAAGATCTCTGAGCAAGTTTATAAACAATCCAGTTGCCATGTAACTGAGTCCATGAGCTGCATGCAATAAATACAATAATGTGAGGAACAGCTGATCTTACTCAGTCTCTGATTCCTTCTTGGAAAAGTGAGAGATACATGTTATTACCGAAACACATGCCACAACGGCAAAATACGAATCAGGATTGCGGCTGTATGTAAGAATAACAAACATTCTTGAAGGTTGTTGGAAAACAACAAGAAAACCAGTTAGGACAAATAGTTACAGTATATTTCTGAAACAGTAACATCATTTAATGGCACCAAATAAAGCAGCTGCCTTGACATCAGGAACATTAAGTGTGTCCCAAAAAGTCCCCGTCATCACTATCAGCAGTGCAGCAAATTACAATCCAACAAAGGAGTAGATAGAAGTAATTGAGGCAAGGCCAAGCTACTACATGTGATATAAAAGACGCCCCCTTTCCCCATCTAACATCACTATCACTAACAAACTGTAATGAAATCTCAAACAAATAGTCAATGTGGCAGTTCAATTTCCGCAGTTCGGAACTGTGTAGCAAATCTGGGGTGAAGCACAACAGAGTCCTCATTTGGCATATTCCTCCTCTGGTTCAGAGTCCGAGGCCTCATCTCTTCAGGAGCGTGATAAAGCATACCGTTGTGTCCATTTTCACACTTCAACTGAGTCAGAAAATATTAAAATCGTTCCTTGGTGGGCAATTCATAGTCAGGCAGAAAGGATCATGCCATGCAAGATGCCTGCTTCACGAAGGAACACCTGAACTCTATCAATTTTTTTTCTTTTTCATTCTAGTAGTGGACCAATACCAGCAGGAACCAGGAGCACAACAGCAGTCAGCAGACACATTTTCAAGACTGTCTGGGATGCGGAATAATGAGGGAGTGGAAGTGCAAGATGAAGAAACTGATCAATTTCAGCCAAAAAGTGAATTTTTTTTTACCACTAAAAACTTGTGGTGAGATTTTCTTTTTTTCACCAGGACTGGTTATTAAAAGGTAGAGATGGAGTGGCTGAACATGTGTCCATAAGAGTGGGCCCAAGGACAAACCGGGGAACTACAGACCAGTGAGCCTTACTGTAATTGTAGGAAAACTGATGGAGACAGTCCTCAAGGAAAGGCTGGTGCAATTTCTTGAGGATAACAAGGCAAAGCAATATTTATTTAAAAGACACCCATTCCAGGAGGCTCTGGCCACCGTACAAATCAGATTACAAATATACATAAATGAGACTATCACTAATAAAAAGAAGCTAAGATATATAAGCAATTTAAACACACAAAATCAGAGTTTATATAAAAGATAAATAAAAAAACTAAAACTTAAAAACAGGAGTGCCGAGAGGCTATAGCTATGCCAATGAACTGAATAACTACATTGGGGAAGGCCTGAGCAAATAGGAGGGCCTTAAGGCGGGCTCTGAAACTTCTAAAGTTAGCCCCCAACCTGAAGGATAGCAAATTCCATAGGACAGGGAGGTGACACTAAAAGCCCTGTCACCAGCCAATTTTAACCTCATTCTGGGAATCACTAGGGGGTCCCAACAGGAGGAGCGGAGAGGGTGGACCGAGAGAGCAGGTGCAAGGAGGTCAAGCAGGTAACCAGGGCCCTGGCCATGTAGGGCCTTATAGGTGAGAAGACCCACCTTAAAGAGGATCCTTCACCTGACCAGTAGCCAGTGCAGATCACGCAGTACCGGTGTAATGTGGCAAAATTTTGGCTACCCAGTAAGTAACCATGCAGCTGCATTCTGGACCAGCTGCAGCCTGTGGAGAGATCCTCCCGTGACCCTGAGGTAGAGTGCATTACAGTAGTCAAGCCTTGCTGTAACTAAGGCATGCATCAAAGTGGAGAGATCCAGAGGTGGCACAAGGGGCTTAATACTGGCAGTATTTCTGAAATGGAAAAAAACAGGAGTGGATAGTGGATAGTGGGAGACTACGCCTCCAGCGTCAGACCCCTGTCCAGAATGACACCAAGATTTCACACTCCTGAGGAGTCCTTCAATGGAACAGATCCCAGAACAAGTCTAGTCTCTGATCCAGAGGCCATCCTATCCCACACTGTGTTCGACTCCATCACCAATACCTCCCTCTTATTGGGGTTCAGTCGCAAACAGCTGGAGGCCATCCAGTTGTTGATCTCGGCAAGGCAGCTGTTTAGCACATCTACTACATTGGATGTTCCTGGGGCAAAGGATAATTGTAGCTGGGTATCATCAGCATAGCAATGAAAACCCAGACCATACTTCCTAATGATCCTTCCCAGGGGCAGCATGTACACTGCGAACAACATTGGGGCTAAGACCGAACCCTGAGGTACTCCGCAAGATAGGGGACTAGTGGTGGAGAAGAAATTCCCCATCACAACCTGTTGCCTCCTGTTGGTTAAAAATGACTCAAACCAGCAGATGACAGTGCCGATGAGTCCAGAGAGTTCCCTAAGGTGGTCAAGCAACACACAATGGTCCACAGTGTCAAAAGCTGAAGAGAGATCGAAGAGAACAAGAATTGTCTTCTCCCCTCAATCTTTAGCCCTCAGGACATCATTCTGCACCCAAACAAGAGTGGTTTCTATGCTATGCCTTGCCCGAAACCCCAACTGGAAAAGTTCATATAACTCATGGGTCACAAGGTGCTCCTCCAACTGAAGTGCCACTACCTTCTCCACAATCTTCACCAAAAAAGAAAGATTGGAGACAGGACGGTAATTTGCCCTGACCTCTGGGTCCAAAGATAGTTTCTTTAAGAGTGGTCTCACCAATGCCTCCTTCAAGGCATCGGGAAAGACCCCCTCAGACAAGGAACACCGGACAATCAGGGCAAACACTGGGCCAACGGTGTCGATGCATCCCATCAAGAAACATGTCAGCACCGGGTCCGATTCACAAAAAGTGTGCATCAGATTGGTCGCCACCTTAATGACCTCACTTACCTCCACTGGTCTAAACTCCCCCCAACCAGGTGGAGTGCACTCAGAACACTTCGAGCGACCACTGCCAGCTCTAACCTGGCTGACTGTAGGAACATTCTGCTGGATACCGGACATCCTGTCTGAGAAGAACTGAGCAAACTCTTCACATTCAGCGATGGAAGAAACTTTCTTTGGCTGTAGACAGGCCAGATGAAGTAGCCTGTCAACAGTCCAAAAAAGTACAGCTGATCGGTTCCTCCCAGCAGCAATCTCCCTGGACAGGAACTGTGCCTTCTTATGGTTGAATGCCCCCTGGTATGCATTATATTGCATGCGCAGAGACAGTTTGTCCGGCTCCAGGCTGGACTTCCTCCAGCAGCACTCTAACCTCCGACCCTTTTTCTCCATCTCCCCGAGGTCTCTGTCAAACCCTGGAGACCTCAGGTAGGAAGATTTGGGTCATACGCAGACAGGTGCAAGGGAGTCAATGGTGTGGGATAGCACCCTATTATAGGAGCCCACCATGGCACCAATGCCTCAGATGCATGTGTTGCCCACACTAGATAGATCAGCTGCCACCAAAAAAACCTTCTGGGTCAATCCCCACAAAGGACGGCAGCTCATCATCTCTGTAGGGAGAGGGCATCTGGTGAGTGCCCTGAACATGAACTGCACCATGCAGTGATCGGACCATGCCACTCGATCAATCTTGAGATCATTTATCTCAAGCCCCAGTGAGAACACCAGGTTGATCGTGTGCCCACCATGGTGTGTTGTGGCAGAAACAGCTTGCGACAGGCCCAGCAATGACATGATCTGAAGGAGGTTATGACCAAGCCAAGAAGATTCATCGTTGGCCCAAACATTGAAATCCCCCACGATAATATATCTGGGAGCATCCAATGTTTCACCGATGATGAATTTGGCAACCTCCTGTAGGAAATTCCCCAATGCCCCGTGGGTGGTGGTAAATAATGAAAATCCTGCAACCTGTGCCCGGAACCCCACAGATAGCCACACATGCAAAAGAACCCAGGGTTCTCACTGGCTGCACAGTGAAGCCCAAGTTGGATCTAAAACAAATGGCTACCCCACCTCCCCTATGTTCCTCTTTAGGGCAGTGTACCATGGTATACCCAGAGGGGATGGCAGCCTCAAAATCCAGGCCAGCATCGTCCCCAATCCAGGTCTCTGTGATGCAAGCCAGATCAACTGAGGAAATCCAGTCTACAATAATCATGGTCTTGTTCCTGATTGATCTGGCATTGCATAAAACTGCCCTGAGAGGACTGATGGGCAAAAGAGCCCCTCGGGTTACCTGGCCACTTGGTCTGGTGGACTCTCTGGGGACAGACACCAACCACGTCTGGCCTCTCTCTTGTGCCTGTCATAATCCTGGGTGCCTTCTAGACCCAACAATCCCTATTCTGCCACCCCCCACTGTGCATGGGGATGTCCCACCGCCCAAGCTCACCCTGGCCCCACCAAATACCCACCTCCCAGCAGCATCTTGCTGTGATGTTAGAAACTGAAAGGCTAGTGAATGGCTGTAAGTCATGCAGATGAGATGCCTCGTACACTATCCTGGCCCCCCAAAACAACCCTGACACATCACACCCAACAAAACTCTCGGCACACCCACTTACTTTTATTCACACTACAAATATGCACTAAACATAAAATTCCCCTCCCCATACCACACCCCAATATAACAGTCAAATAAAGTAAAATATCAGGAGAGAGTTTTGATATTGAAGAGCTCCCACCTCTGCAACTTTTGTCCTTAAGATTTCCTTCAATGGGCCTGGCTCTCACCCAGGTCCATATCAAAAAGCGAGTCACTAACTTTTTTGCAGATGAATAATTTGCTTGGAAAATAATGGAGAATCACCACCTGGCGTAATACACGCAGTCGAACAATGGAAAGTCACCACCTGGAGTATTGCACACAGTTCAAAGAGGTAAAAGGTTACATCACCATAACGGGAAAAGGTTCAAGATTATATTAGATCTTCCGGAAGGAAAACTCATCCAGTTCACCACTTCTTCACCTTCTAAAACAGAGGCCACCTTCCCTCAAGCCTTCCTACATTTAGAGCCCAACCCGACAGCAGTGCAACTACACGGCCATCAGGCCATGCCCCTGTGCTCCCTAGATATCCAGCACGCAGGCCCACCCTTCGGCAGACCCAGTACCGGTCCTCCCGGACAGGCCTCGAATCAAAAAAGCTGCAAACAACCTTTGGATGGTCCCAAATAGAAGCTCCTCTTCCTTGCACAAAACCACAGGATCACACTTCCCGGTCCAGTTGCAACAACATTCCGGTGCTTTTTCTGGTGGATGATCCATCAGTCTCTCACCCCGACAGACTCCACAATCATCTACCTTCATTCTGGCACCGCTCCTCAACTGAAACCACAGCTGGTCTGCAAATAGTAGCCTCCGATCCACTCCACTCCACTCTACTCCAACTCCACTCCTCAGCCGGCTGAAAGCTCCAGAATACCTCCTTGACCAGCAAAAACCCAGGGGTATGTGATTCTGGCTAAACTTTTTCTTCCCTAAAAGTAAGAAAACTAGCTCCTCACGCTACAATCACTTTCCCAGTCCCTAGCTATTCCTTATGTCCTATACCTCGCCACTAAAACAAAATCTTAGACTCAGAATGCAGGAGCAATTTAAATAAAATAACAACTCTCTCCCAAGGGGTTTAAGGAACTTAAAGAAAGGGTATTTAGTGCTTAAAAAAGAGCTTAAAACAACCTCCAGGACAGCAGGCAGCACGGGTTTGTCTCAGGCAGATCCCGCCAGACAAACTTGGTTGATTTTTAAGACTGGGTTACGAGGGCACTGGACTGGGGACATGCGGTGGATGTCCTCTACCTGGATTTTAGCAAGGCCTTTGACACGGTGTCACATGGTAGGCTGACCTGCAAGTCGAAGAGTCTGGGAGCAGGAAAGAAACTGGTCAGATGGGTTGAGAACTGGCTGCAGGGTAGACAGCAGAAGGTAGTAGTGAGGGGGGAGGCATCTGAACTCGGGGCAGTAACAAGTGTTGTAACATAGCTCTAAATATATGAGGCAAATGGAGACTGTGGACTGGTCGAAAGGTGTCATGTGATTGAAAACGAGCAGTG
The DNA here is from genome assembly GCA_016271365.2 of Neoceratodus forsteri. Classification (NCBI taxonomy): domain Eukaryota; kingdom Metazoa; phylum Chordata; order Ceratodontiformes; family Ceratodontidae; genus Neoceratodus; species Neoceratodus forsteri. The sequence continues at coordinate 430,102,404 of CM057459.1, read as the reverse complement.
ATTAAGCCAGCAGTAGAGCCCGCTTGTGTAGTACCTACAGTGTCCACAGTGCTAGTAGCCCATTAGGGCCCGCTTGTGTAGTACCTGCACTGTCCATGAGTCCCAGGGTGCAGCACTGCGCAGACAACGGAGAGGGCAGAGATGCAGAAGTGCTGTATTAGACCCGCTGGCACCGTTCCACAACTAGCCACACGGTGCAGCACTGGGGCGGCAATCAGGAGCTTACAGAGGCGATAGGCACGTAGACCGCGCTCGGCATCGGGATTGCGGAAAACCAAAAGTACAGCAGAAAGAACTACTAGTTGCTGTAATGTGTCTTTGACCATCACAGTGTGTTTCTGTCTAGATCACGGTCCTCAACCAACACAATGAGTGGAACAGAACAAAACAGCCACACAGTAAAATAGGGAAGCAGTACAGAGACACAAAGAGGAGACGATCCGCCGGCAAACAAAGACAACAAACGAGACCATCACTTTTCTCCGTACCTGTATATGTCGATGTGAACTACAAGTGTGGCGAAATCGGTAGATACCCACACGACACAGTGACAGCTACTCATATGCATCGTTTCTACGCTCACTGCATCCACCCAAACAAATCACCCACACTGCACTGCTGCAATACAACATCGGGATCTCATGGAGAAGGAGAAATGATGAAAACTGTCGGAACGAATCACTGATCTGTAGCGTCGCTGTCATCTCACAGGTAATACTACGGTCGGCGTTGCAACTCTGAAATAGCGGACACTATGTAAATAAATGTGTAGTATGAGGCATGCACGTGCACAGTTTCACATCCTTCACTCTGCTGCAGCAACAGAAGCGGTGGAAACTGTAGCATGCAGCATTACTACTGTCACATGCCGTTCATCTCCTCAGAACTCAAATAGGAGCCACACAAAATTCCATGTTACAAGCGCATTAATCACCTTCAGCATCGGGCTCCACCAGGGATTAATGCCCGCTGGGTGGTTGGAAGCACTCAACCTTCGGCCCCATGCACCAACCCCCCCAGCAGGGCATTAATCCACCGGTAAAGCCCTCCTCTGTCGGTGATTAATGCTTATGTGTACCACAGGGCTTGGTGCTAGGACCAGTTCTGTTTAACATTTTCATAGCCGACATTGCAGTAGGGATTAAGAGCAAGATCAGTCTCATCGCAGATGATACAAAGATCTGTGCCGAGGTAGATGGGGGGAGGGAGCAAAAGTACTTCAGGAGGATTTGGCAAAACTGGAGGAATGGTCTCACACTTGGCAGCTTGGTTTCAATACCAAGAAGTGCATAGTGATGCATTTAGGAGGCAAGAACCCAGGACACAATTACTGGCTGGAGGTGTCCCATTAACAAAATCCAAGAAGGAGAAGGATCTGGGAGTGCTGGTAACTGGGGAGATGAACCACTCTGCTCAGTGCAGGAAGGCAGCAGCAAAGGAAAACAGGATGCTAGGTTGCATAGCAAGGGGGATTACTTCCAGGAGTGGGGAGGTCATCTTGCCCCTGTACAGGTCCCTGGTGAGACTGCACCTAGAGTACTGCATGCAATTCTGGCACCCCTACTTGAAAAGGGACATCAAACTATTGGAGGAGGTACAGCTCAGGACAACAAAAATGATCCCGGGGTTGGGGGACAGACCAGATAAGGAGATACTGAGACAGCTCAATATGTATACCCGAAGAAAGAAGGGAGAGAGGGGTTATGATTGAGACCTTCAAGTACCTTAAGAGTTTGAACAGAGTAGACTCCAGGTGTATGTTCAGTCTGAAGGGCTGAAGGGAAACCAGGGGACACTCTATGAAGTTGGAAGGGGGCAGGTTCAAGAGGGAATGGAGGAGGCACTATTTCACAGAAAGGATGGTGGCAGGGTAGAACGCTCTGCCAGAAGAAGTCTTATCATTACAGAGTGTTGGGAGCTTCAAGAGGGGGTGGGACAGATGCAAGGGGAGGGTACAAACCAGGAGGGGGTACGAGATGGGGGGAGGGCATATGAGGGAGGGGACAGCTGCAGTATAATGGACTGAAGTGCTGCACACTCGAGCAGACTAAATAGACCGAATGGCCTGTATCTGCTGGCAGTTTTGTATGTTCGTATGTCATATGTTCGTATAAGGTTATTCAGTCCATATCCACTTGTGTACCAGTTAAACTTGATGTACCCCAAGGTTCTATTCTGGAACCACACTGCTTTTTTTCCTCTTTTATAAATAACCTCCCACAAGATATCAAGCAGTGTGCAACCCTTATGATCTTGCCCTTGTCCTACACTCAAATAGCACACTGGTTCCATCAATGTCAATTTAAAAACAGATTTTCATCTCATCCTGGTTCAGCTTATCAGAAACAGTCTTGTTTTAAACTCCAAAAAGACTCAAACCATGATGTTTGGCTCTCCTGCAAGAATCAGATCTTGCACTGGTAATTTAATTGTTACTTACCCTGATGGCTCCCCTCTGGGAGTTGTCTCCTTCAAGTACCTTGGAGTCACCCTTGATCTTTCTCCAGCCATATCACAGCTACATGTAAGGCTGCCAGTGCTAAACTGCATCTAGCTTATGGAACCAAATGCATTCTCACCCCGAAGCCCACCTCATCATTGGCAGAGAAGTCCTTCTTTATTTAACTATTTTGCAATTTTTGACCAGGAAAGACACACTAAGCCAAAGCTTGTTTCCAGATGCATCCTCGGAGCACTTGCTCGTGGTCACACAATATGCAAGTGGTGGTTGTGGGATTCAAACCAGTTCTCCAGGTTTGCAGCACAATGCTGATAACTACTATGCTATGCTGCCTCCAACTCCCACCATCTTCTACTACTTCTCCCTCTGTGTGTCAGTCCATTGTGCCCTCACCCAGTAACTCTTCGAGAGGACACTGAGAAATCATCTGTTGACCACGTCAGCTTTTACTTGAGCAAAACTGCACCTCCTTTTCCCAACATGCCCCTACTTGTCTTCTGCCACCATTTACTTCTGATGGGATGATATCTGACACATTGCTTGTGCCTTCTGTCTGCAAGTAGTGTTTCTGTTTGCCCTGCTGTAAGTTATGTATGTACACTGTATACCAGCACCTGTAACTTGGTTTATTTCTTTGTAAATCCCCGGGATGTTCCTGAAAACAGGCATTCCTCTGTCTAGGGTGCTCACCTTGTCCAGAAAAACTAAATAAATAACTCTATCAATCAATCAATCATTCAATGTATGCAATGTATGTAAGAGAAAAAATGTAGGAAAAAAAATTTATCTGGCCAGGTTCTACATTCTTTTTTGCAGTTAATACTTTTTATTATTTAAAGTAAAAAAGACAAGAAATATTACATATACATACTTTATGTGAAATACAGAACCTATCACATGCCTATTCATTAATATAGGATAAGAAAGTACCTAAGATGTACTGGTGGTACCACACAAATAATTGAGTCCACAAATCAAGTCCATTAGTCCAAAATGCAGAATTCTGCCACCATAAAGAAAATGACCTGCAGAAGAAGTCATGGAAAAAAAAAACATCCTTGTGGAGTACTTTTACAATGCTGGGCTACTACCCCAAATAACTAGACTCAAAGTTCTGTTAGAAATATATCCCATATGGTGCCCTGGTCATTCTAAAGTCCTGGAGCTACTATTGCCTTGCGCTTGACTAGGGATAATCAGAATCACCCGATTCCAAAGATTCTACATCAAGATTGAGCTGAGGTGGCTGGATGAGATAAGGAGGAGCCAGTGACATGGACACCAACATGGCGCTCTGAGGGCTCGCATTAGGGGTATGCACGGGCCGCTTTGAAACAATGCTGCATGGCTAATCTCTTCTCCGCACTCTGCAACTCCATGCTGGATAGTTTTTTTTGGTGCTTTACTAATATTCACCCTTTATTTTACTACGAGTGCTAAACTCACCCCTTCAGCAGTTGTTGGGCATAATGTCCAAATCAGTCTGCCGTTCTGGTGAACCTAACGTCTGTATGGAAACCAGCGCTGAGATACAAACATCTAAATGACTTAAAGCAACTAAATGGGCAAAGCAAGACAAAACTCTTCCAGGGAACTTCCAGAGTGAACTGGAAGAAGGAACATCATGAATCAGACTGCAGTAACAAAAATTTAACTTTGGCCCCTCTCAATTGAAATCATTGCTTTCACCTGTTCCGGAGACCCCTCTCCATGCAAAAATGTCAGGCACTACTCCCATGCCTGAATCAATACAAAATGCTGATTCTACTTCTGTGGCCAACAATGGAGAAACTGAGATTTTGGAGGTTGAGAAACAGCTGTATGTTATAGCTGATGAAGATGGTAACCTGCAGCTTGATTTTACAGGTACAGTCTTGAACTTTGAACATGTTGAACAAAGTGCAAACATTTGTGCTCAGCCTAGCGCCTCAAATGTTAGCATTCTGGTGAGCAACCTGGTGACTGAAGAAATAATAACTAAGGACAGCAATGTAATAAAAACGAACTTGTCTATAAACTCCGAGGCGGTACTTCAGAATAAGGCTTCTCATTTATCGAGTGATAAAACACCAACATTGCCAATGACTTCGACAAATCCTGATAATGTGCAAAATCCAAATACACTGCCACATGGTCTAATACAGGGAGCAGGAGAGTCGGTGGTAAATATGGCTATATTCTTACAACTTAAGGCCTAAACCAGCCAGGATATTCAAGTGGGTTTTACTTCCTTTAACACTGCCCTGACAAATATTTTTACTGCTCTGGGGGACATTACTGAAAAGTTGCAACAGCTGTCTATTAGGATGCGTGCTATTGAACAGGGAGTTAGCAACTTGGAAGATAAAACTAAACCCGATGGGGGCGCTGGGCGGTGGGGCTCAATGGGCGGGTGGGGAGGGGGGAACCGCTAGACCACCAGGGTTGGGTTGCTGTGGCATTAATGTTTTACTGATGCCCGCGATTGGGCTGCGAGCGGTCCACTGGACCACCAGGGATATAGGAAATTACTAATGCAACTTATGCCCGTGATCGGGCAGTGGGGCACCTTTCCGCTTGTGCAGGGGGCATCGGTCCCCGACAGCTGCAGCCTGGCAGGGCGCCAGGTGCAAGTCGCCGGGGATCGGCGCACCTTCATGCAAATGGGGCCCTAATGACATGCAAATGGCCCCATTGCTTCTGTACATTCACGGTCCCATTTGCACGTGCACTTTTGAATATCGCGGTTGATGTGCCAAGCGCCAACAGAACTGCGCGCTTCCGGCGCATCCCTGCTCCACTCCTGGCCACTTGCGGCTGGCGCAATGCCGCACCATGCCATATGTGCTGGGTGGCCAGGTGCGATATTCAATGATGCTGTGCCATGGTGCAGATCCGTTGAATATCACCCTGTCAATGCCCCTGCGCAGCCAAGTTGTGCTGCTCCCAGGCTTGCGCCACAGCCTGGCACAGTCTGAATATTCGGGCCCCGGTTCACTTCAATGTATCCAGCAAAAATCAATTTTTTCTACAAAGAACAGTTACAAATATTTGATGATCCTAAGAAAGCAGAGGAACTGACAATTTTAATGGTCAGCCTGGATGACAGGGTGGTGGTCTGCTATCCCCACCCCCCAGGAAAAAAAGAAGTTGATTAATAACAACAGTGCTCTCTGCTGCTAATTAGAAGGGCAGTGTAATTTAAGACTCATTAATACACATTATAAATTTTGGTTTATATATTGTGAATGTGGTTAGTTGAGCTATATTTTTAGAACGTGAGGCTTTTTTCCCCTCCCCCCTTTTGTGTGTTTGTTTTGTTTGTTGTTTTGTTTGCGGGATAGCCCCATGACTATATGGCTTAGTCTTTTTGTAAAAAAATGGAGCACTAACAGTAAATATATTTACACTCATTGTGATTGTAGGTGATGCACATTGCTACAGGGGTAGGGAAGAGAAAAATTGATAAATTTTTCCCATGCAGTCCTGACTGGCCCTATGTGGACTGCTATCATGGTCGATGGATGGGGGAAGCTCAGGCGCTTACATATTTACTAAATTTGGTATTACCAAGATTTTGCTTTAAGCATTTTGCGTTTGGGCAGGGGTGGTGGGATGTGTATTTATGGCTTGAGTTTGTTTGCACTACTATATGATTGTTTGTGGGTGGGGGTTGGGGTCACACTGGCTTCTTTTTTAGAAAAGTCAATGGTTATGTACTAGTTGAATGGACATTAGAGTTTAAGCTATGGACTATCAGAGCTATAACAAAAAGCTGTTATTTTTTCATCTGTATATATCCTGATATAGTGCTTATGTAGGGAAAAATTGTATTAGGTTGGTATAAAAGATGGGGAGTGCTATTAGAATCATGACGTGAAACATAAAGGGCCCACAAGATCAGACCAAAGTCAATAACGTTTTTAATTTCCTGGATAAAAACCAGGTTAACTGTGTTGTTTTCAGGAAACATTTTTTTCCAACGATATTTTCAATTTTTATTCTGAGAAATGGGGTATGGATCTTAATGCTTCCTTTAGAAATAAGAGGAGTGTCCATCTTTGTAAAAAAGGGCTCTGGATTCTCATTCGGTCCTTCAAAAATAGATCCTAATGGGCATTTTATAATTTCAGTGCTTCAATATAAAACTAATAATTATACACTTATAAACACTTACGGACCAAATGAAAATAGCCCAGCGTTCTTCAATGAATGTTTTTTGGAGTTAGTTAAGTTCCCTGCACCATACATAATAGCAGGAGATCTTAATATAACTCTAAATCCTCAGCTGGATAAATCTTATATCTGTTTAGAAAAACCCAGTTCAGCAGCTGTAAAAGTAAAACAATTCTGTAATTTCATAGATTTCATAGATTTATTCAAGCAAATAGACTTGCATCCTTGAAGCTTGCCTTTTACTTCTAAAATTCAAAACCTATTTGTCATTTTCCCAAAATGCAAAGCCAAATTATCTATAAATTGTTTCATACTCTCACTATTAACTATGGTCCTTGGTAGAGCATTCCAAGGGGTAACCACCCTCTGACTATACCAGTGCTTTCTTGCATTGTGTTTCCATGTAGACCATATCAGTTGTTTGTTATGCCTTCTACTACCATGCTCATCTGTCCTAGGAAAAATTCCTAGCTCAGTTTGACAGTTAACATCTCCAATTTCCCTATTCAATAGGCACATATCCCCCTGAACCTCCTGTAACACAATGAATAGAGATTAATGGAAGTCATTCTATCTAGATACGGTTTAGTTTTCAACCCATGTATAGATTTGGTAAATCTCCTCTGGACAGAATCTAATTTAATAATATCTTCCCTATTTTAAGGGGACCACACCTGGACGGCGTACTCCAAATGGGGTTTCACCAGAGCCACATAAAGTGGAATTAATACTTTTGCATCCCTGCTTGCATTATATCTTAAAATGCAATTCAAGTTTTGGTTTGCTTTTTTTCATCTGGGACCTACAGTGGGTGCTAAACTTAAGATCAGAACCAATTGTAACACCCAAATCTCTTTCTTTGTTAGTAACTATAAGTGGTGAGTTTGCAAGTTTATAATTATTGTTTATTTGATTTGCCCATATGTATTACTTTGCATTTTGTAGTGTTCAAAACCAACTTATGAGCAGTGGTCCAATCAGAAATGCTAGCTATGGTATTCTGCAATTCAGTCGCTTCTTCCTGATTATTCACGACTGCCCCCACCCTACAATCATCAGCAAACTTGTATAACCATACTCTTGGATTGTTTGCTTGAAGGGAGGCTATATATATATTAAATAGACTAGGTCCCAAAATGGAACCCTGGGGGACACCACTAGCATGAGGAGACCAATTTGAAAATTTACCCTTAATGGATACCCTTTGTTGTCTCCCCTACAACCATGCCAACACCCAATAACAAATATTAGAATTCAGGTTGATCTTTTCCAACAGATTTAGTAATTCTATGTGATGCAATTTGTTGAATGCCTTCGCAAAATCCATATACACTACATCAGCTGAATTTCCATTGTCCAATTCTCTGTTAACAATGTCATAAAAAGCCAGCAGATTTGTCTGGCAAGACCTGGATTTAGTGAACCCATGCTGTGATGGGTCCACCAATCCATTAACCTCCAGATGGCTTATAATTAAATCTTTAATTACACCTTCCAAGATCTTTCCCATTAGTGAAGTCAAACTCACTGGTCTGAAATTTTCTGGCTTGGACCTAGCCCCCTTTTTTAAGATGGGCACCACTGTAGCTATTTTCCAATCCTGGCCTTTTCTAGATCCAGAGAGCTCTGAAAAACATTCGTAAGTGGAGGGGCCAAAACAGCTGCCAATTCCCTTAATACCCTGGGATGCACATCATCAGGACCTGGAGATTTAGTGATATCTAATTTTGATAGTCTATCGTGTATATCTTCAACCTTAATAATAACCTGTCCAGGACTTCAACTGTATTTCCCACTATGTGTACTTTGATTACCGATGTTAAAAACTGAACAAAAATATCTGTTTTGAATGTCAGCCATCTCTTCGGGGGTAGCTACCTGTCCTATAGTATTTATGAAAGGGCCTATCATATTATTTTCTTTCCTCTTACTATTTATATATGAATAAAATGATTTTTTTGCAATCTTTAACTTTGTCTGCAAGTGTTAATTCAAATTGTGCTTTTGCTCTCTTGATTTTTAGTTTAATCTGTTTGAGGCTTCCTCTGTAGGATTTATAGTTTAAAAGAGTACCATGACTTTTGTACTTTTTAAACAGTCTGGGCAGGATTCACAAAGAAGATGCACCTGGTGCATCTCAGATGCTCCAGCGCAAGTCAGATGCACCGAGCCCAGGCGGTGGCATTCACAAAGGGATGCGCCATGCCAAGCAACAAGCGCAACACCACTGTGAATCACCACAGGACACAACGGCGCATCCGCAGAAGCACCAGTGCATCCAGAGATGCCCCAGGGCAGGCAGGCAGCCCTGCAGCCACACAGGGGAGCCAGCAGAACAACTGGAGCAAAACAGCAGGGCAGGAGGAGCAAACATAGAGCTGTCACAAACAGACATATGGACACAGGCATAGAGTAAAACATGTTTATAAAATGTAATGGCCATAGAAACTGTACAGATCAAATGCCAGAAAAGGAACATCAGCAACAACAACATCAACAACAACATCCACAGAAGGGGATGAGGGGGAGCAGGGATGGGTAGGAGGACAGGAAAAGGGACAGAAACAGGGAACAGGGTAGGGCAAATATTTACACAGAAAGGCCCCCAGTCGGTGGCAGGGGAACACTAACGGTGCCGTGCTCTGCCACGCAGCACCCTGGCACAGCCTGGAAGGTGCAGCATGATGCCCCGCAGGGCAGCTGACAGGTGCCGAACAGTCTGTGTAAGAGGGCGCAGGGCCACCTGGATGGCCACATGGATCCTCTGGTCCCCATCCACAGGCACGGTGCCACCACCATCACCACCTGGAGCAGCACGGCGATCATGGACACCTACAGAAAGTGACAGAAGGAACACACACACTGAGGCCAGAACATGGAACACAAGCCGCCCACCACAGCCCGCCACACAGAAAGACTGCAACCATGTAAGCAGTATAACCCACCCTGGAGGGGCACCAGGCCTGGCACCCATGTATCAGCGATGACGCTCCTTAGCAGCGTCCGGGGCACATTGTCTGGCCCCTGGATCTGCAAAACCCAACACACAGCACCATGAGCGAACACTGCCACAGTGCAGGATGCAAGTCCCCAGCCACCCCACCCTGTCAGCACGTGACCATGCAGCAAACAGCAGTGCCAGTGTCTGAGGCACCCAGTGTAAGTGGGTGCACACAGCCATGCCTGTCCCCTCCAGCACCAAGGCAAAGCAGCACTGGAGCACCATGGGGGCAGTGATAGACACACACAGCATGTGCCACAGAAGGATACAGCTGGAAAACACCTACCTGGCCATGGCAGTGCACCTATGTGTGCACGGTGCTGCAGTCATGCCAGCCTCCGGTCCCACCCCTGAGGTCGCCATGAGTGTCTGCCCTGCTCACCTGTGCATGGCCAGTATGCTGCACAATCCGTGAAGCAATGGTGGCCCACACCCTGGCCCTGGGCTCATAGAGGTCCTCCTGTCCAAACAGGTGGCCCTCCACAGCCATGACCTGTGTCAGTATGTGTAGCAGCTCCAAATGTAACCAGTGCATGGCCCTAGGTACCATTCTCCCAGCTCCAGGCATCCTACACTGTGTACATACAGTGGCATGGTGCAATCAGGGAATGAGCCGTCCACTGACTGTTATGCGCCACGTGCAACAGTGATATATGTGCAGCACACCACACAATGAATGTGAAGCGCTATTGGCCACTGCCGATGGAACCGCACATGCACACACCACCATGCTATGGTGCCGCATGGCAAGGACATGATCGCACATGCACTGTGCGCATGCCAGTGCCATGTTACGGACGGCATACGCCAGTAACATGTACCGTGCATAGTGCGCGATCCATAGGGAGGAAGTACAATGCAGCCTGGGCGGCACACTGTGGGACAAGCTGCATGATACGGTACATGGCACCACAATCGTCAAGCACTTTATGGCGCACCGGACAATGGCAGAACAGCGCATAACGGAAGATGCGCCATACAACACGTACCATGCATGCATGGGGGATGCTCCGTGTGGACTGCCCAAAGCCATGCAGATACGCCACCCAGACCACGCATGCACTGGCAATGCGCCGTACTGTTGGTGGTGCATCACACAGATGCTCCGTGCAAAGTGAGATGAGCTGGGAGCAATTATGCAATTTAGAGAGATTGTGCCCCAAACAGCCTCATCATCCATGCATGGGCATCTCAGCCAATTCATCTCATTAACAGGTGCTCAGGCCTCATTTGCATGCCCTGAGCCATACATGCTCCCAATTCAGCAGGCTGAGACCAGGGTACTGAGAGGAGTCAGTGCCTACAGGGTGAGTATACTGCCACAGTCACAGGGCTACAGCACACACTGGTCTGCCTGCATCGGAGTATGCACAGCTGATGGTGCCCCAGTACACCACATGTGGGACCAGATCACCATCAGGTGCCACAGCAACACGTGATGTACAACTGCAGGGACGTATACATGGGGCGACATTGGACAGGTCTCTGCCGAGGCCACAGCAGAAGACCATGTCACTGGGACACACACAGCACAGCACATTTCGGGCACCACTGCACGATGGATGGCAGCGTGCCGTGGCGGTGCACTGCAGGGAGGGTTCAACGTGTACGGAGGACAACACATAGTACACAGGGACACAGGGATGGTACGGATGGCTGGGGGTGGACTGCACTGTGAGGTGCATGCAGCGCCATGACACATGTATGTATGTCACACAGTGCAACACCTGTGCAGGCAGTGTCACCACTGCCAGTGGGCACACCACCGCTGTGCAAACACTGCGTGCCACCACATGGCAGTCCCCCTCCACCCTGCAGCCAACACAGTGGTGGCACCCAGGTATGATGGTGCACCATGGTGGTGGAACACACACAGCAGGGGTATTGGGACACACACACGCGGCGGATGGGTCGGTGTCACACACCCTGTGGTGGCTACATGGTACCCCTGCTGCATCCTGGGTGCCATGTATGGCATGTTCGCCATCCATCATGGTCCACACACCATGGTGCATGTCCACCTGTGCCAGGCAGCCCACACATGGATCACGGCACAGACCACTGCCACCACAGACCATGGTGAGCCTGCAGACAGTGGGAGCTTGGTGTGGGACTGTGTGTACACCTGGGTGGGTCTGACACAAGGTTGCTTCTACCCACAGTGTGTTGAATGTCCGAGGAGTCAGGTGCCGCCAGCAGACGGCGACCAAACTTCACACGGGATGAGGAGAGGGCATTCATTGAGGCATGCCATCTACGCCTGGACGTACTCACTGGCAGGAGTGGCAGCAGGATGGTGCATGCAGTGGGCTGGGAGGAGGTGGCCCGGCATGTGAACGCAGTTGCACCATACAACCACACAGTGCAGGAGTGCAGGAAGCATTGGAATGATGGGCAACGGAGGGCCAAGGAGAGGGTGGCCAGCATCCAGGCCTCCCTGCGGTGGACAGGGGGTGGACCTGGCTCGGTGGCACCCCTCAGCCCCAACAAAGCCCTTCTGGCCACCAGTGTGTCAGGGACGTCCATGCATGGCACCCCTTGGGGTGGCTTCCAAATGGGGGTCTGCCCATTGCAGCATGGTGAGTAGCTGTGCACCCTGTCCGCACCCGCCATGGACAGGCATGCGCACCCGGCGGTGTGGCTGACTGTGCATTGTGCCATGTTCATCCTGTGCATTAACCACATCTCCCTTTCTGTCTTCCACAACTCCATCATGACTCCATGGCGCGGCCGTGGCCGACAGTGCAGCCCCCATAGGCCATGATGCGGGCCCACCCCATGGGGCCATTGACAGTGATGTGGTCATGTCCCCACTCCACACACCACCGGTCATGATACCTGTGGTGGAGAGCCCTGCAGAGCCCCCCACCAGTGATGGCGGTACTGCAGGTGGGTACATCTCATGGTTGGGGCGCCTGGCTGGGTTGTCTGATGGTGACCCTGAGGATGTGGTGGACATAGCGGATACACTCATCGTGCTTGCCAGTGACATGCAGGGTGAGGGCATTAGCACTGATGCATGTTCCACCATCAGCAGCGCCACTGCCCTGGGCGACTCCAGTGCACACAGCGTGGGGCCGCCTGTGCATGGGACCCTGAGTGCCAATGGCATTCCCACTGTGCTGGACACCAGTGCAGCAGTCGCACGTATGCCTGGGGCTGTGTGTGCTGTGCCGCATGCACCGCTGCCCAGCACAGCGTTGGCAGCATCAGTGGCATACAGGCAGGGCACCAGTGGGCACGCACCCGCTACAGTGGGACCACTGGATGACATGCATGGACAGCAGGTAACCATGCCCAGCCATGATGCGCACACAACACAGCCTGACAGGGTGCATCCACCACCCGTGGATGACCCTGGTGAGGCTGCACAATCCCCGTTTGGCGGCACCGCCCCCATGCCTCATTGCCTGCCGATGACATGGGTGTCTACCTTGACCTGTGGTGGGCAACTGTGGATGGTCAGAAGGCACTCAGGGCAGAGCTCCATAGCCATCGGGCCATCATGGTCCAGGAGCATGAGTCCGTGGCAGTGTGGCATGCTCAGATGCTGGCTGAGACATGCCTCATGCGGGTGGGCATGACCGCAGCCATGGAGCGGATCGCAGCTGCTGCAGAGGCAGTGGCTGCATCCACAGTATGCTGCAGACAGCGTGCATCCATTCAGATGCCCAGGAGCATGTCCTGGACACCCCATCGATGGGACCAGATGGGCTCCCTGCTGCTGACCCTGTCACCACTGGCATCCACCCCCAACGGCCATGGCTCAGCTGGGGGGGCGTGGATCAGTCACCCCACTGAGCACCCGCTCACGGTCTCAGTGCAGCGCCCCTGTGGGGTCCCTGGGGACACCCCCTGTGGCTGGTGGTGGCACCCCGATCACCAGCGACAATGGCAGAGGCCGTCCGTGTGTCCGTGGTGGTTGTACGGTCCTGTGATGTCCATGCCCAGGGGCCTGTGGTGGTGGGTGGCATAGTCGTGCACACTGGCTGCCCTGTGGGAGGTGCCAGTGCCTCTGTGCATGGTGGTCTCCAGCCATATGGTTGCCCTGGCACACTCCCGTGTCACCTGTGTGTGTGCTGCAGTCCTGCCATGTCTCATGGGTATGATGAGTGCGTTACGGTGCATGCAGTGCCCATGTGCTGGCCACAGTGCACACTGACCGGTGATGGAGTGGGCGTGGCCTGTTTGGTTCTGGTGTGGTGCATGCAGTGTGTGTGTGTGTGTGTGTGTGTGTCCCTCACCTTGTGCATGCGCCCACACGTGAGCCCCGGTGTGGCATACGGTGCCTGCCTTGCCCCCGCCATGATGTCCCTACACTGTGGTGCCCACACCTGCACATGTACTATCCTGCATACTCACCTGTGTGTCCCGAAGTGTTCCTCCACTACTCTGGTGGATTCCTGTGCCCATGTCCATCGTCAGCTCCATGTTCCTCTGCGTGTGCCCCTGCTGCACCCTCCCCTACCCCCTCCTCCTCCCTGGAACTGTTGCCCTCACTGGCCTCAGCAGGTATCCCATGGTCTTGGGCCATGTTGCTTAGCATACAACAGGTCAGGAATATGCCACAGGCCTTCTCAGGGCTGTACTGTAGGGCACCGCCTGACTGGCACAGGCACCAGAAACGCATCTTCAGCATGCCGAAGACACGCTCGATGATGGCACGTGTTGCAGCATGTGCCTCATTGTAGCATACCTCTGCCACTGTTCTGGGTCGTCGGAAGGGGGTGAGGAGCCAGGGATGCAATGGGTATGCGGCATCACCTGTGGGGGTAGATGTGTCCCCATTAGTAAATGGTGTTACACTGTGGTGTGTGACCCGACCCCATCTCACCCTGTGTTGTGCGCCCCGTCCTGCCCCCCCGCCCATGCTGCCACATGCCTGGCAGTCCTGCTTCCCCTGCCCTGCTGCCCCTGTCTGCCCCCATCCATCCTGTGGAGCACATCGGGACCATGCCACCCTGCTGCCACCCCAGCACCATTCCACATCCCTGCTGGCCCTGTGCCCTCATGCCTGCGGTCTCCCACCCATGGCCCGCTGCAGGTATCCCAGGCATGGTTGCTCCCCCGGGCTGCTGGTGCCCAGTCACATGTACCTAACAGGTGTCCAGTTTGGATGTCCCCAGCCTCGAACCTTGCACAGAGTGCTGACTGGTGCCATATGTATGCATCATGTGTGCTCCCAGGGTGTGTGGCGCAGACAGTGGTGATGCACCCCCTGGCAACACACACCACCTGGCAGTTCACTGAATAGTACCCCTTCTGATTCACATATGTGACACCCTCCTCACCAGGTGGTGTGTGGATTGCCACATGGGTGCAGTCGATGGCCCCTATGACACCTGGCATGCATGCCACCCTGTGGAACCCCTGCATGGCTTCTGTCCGCTCTGTCTGTGTGCTGGGGAATCTGATGTATTCCAAAGCATGCGGTAGCAGTGCAGTGAGGAACTGTGTAAGGAGGTGGGACATTGAGGCCTGTGATATGCCAGTGGTGTCCCCAGTGGGCCTCTGGAAGGTTCCCATGGTGAGCAGGCACATGACCGTTGTCACCTTGGTCTCCACCGTGATGGCATGTCCTCGTACAGTGGGTGCCTGCAACACATCATGGCACAGCTCACATAGCTGCCTCAGCATGGCCCTGTTGAGGCAGTATCGCCCGACTGTCTCCATCTCTGTCAGCTGCTTGAAGGACAGCCGGGCATGGTACCACCTTGGGGCTGGCTGCCTACGGTTACTTCTGACGCCCTGCCTCCTCCTCCACATTGGGGCACCAGCAATGGCGACTGCTGCTGGGTTCATCCCCTCTGCTGCTGTAGCCCCGTGGTGTGGCTTGCTGTCTGTGCCTCTCCCTCTGTTTTGACTTCCCCTCTGTGTGTGTCCTGCTGTTGTCATTCCATTGACGGCCTGCTGGTGTGCTGGGCTTAAGTCTCCTTCTTTTGTAATTATCTTTTTAGGGCACATCCTGGCTTTGCACTGGAGTTGCTCCATTGCTGCTTCTTGGTTTTGCTCTGTGGATAGGGATGTGCAGTGCATGCATGGGTACGCCCCTGTACATGCGCTGCATGTCATTACGTTGTGCCTATGGTGCATGTTTTTTGGCGCAGGGCATCTCGTTTGCACTGGCGCTTCCTACCTGTGCCTGAATCACCTTCCAGCACATTTCTGACTTGCGCCGACGCATCTGTTTTGTGAATCCTGCCCCCTGTGTTTTTGATTTATCATTTTTTTGATGGAACTATTCATCCAGGCAGGCTTGTTCCTCTTGGAACTATCATGTTTATATTTATTTGGTATATATTTTTTAACAAGCTGTTTTATCCTAGATAGCAGTGAGTCCCACATGTCTTGATCAGACATGCCATGTAATTCTCTTTCCCAGTCCCAACAAGCAAACTCTGTTTTGAGGCTGACAAAATCAGCTCTACCAAAATTTAATTTAGCTGTTATGCTTTTTATATTTCCAATGCACGGCTCAGAAATGTTAAAATGAACAGAAGAGTGATCGCTGTTTCCTAATGGACTTTTTATTGACATGTTACTAATTGAATTACCCATGTTAGTAAGAACCAAATCCAATATGTTTGACCCCCTGGTACTACTATGCACTAACTGTTCCAGTCCCATCTGTTCAAACATCTCAAGATACCTCTTATTTATGTTACCATTAGCCTGTAGTGTTTTCCAATCAATGCCAGGCAGATTAAAATCACCCACTAAAAGTATTCTGTCCACAAGATCCCAATTTACCTATTACATTAAGTATTTTAATATCATCCATTAGGGCAATGGAGGGTGCTCTATACAGTAACCCTAAAATGATTTTGGTGCCTTTGTGTGGAAACAGCTTTACCCACAGGAACTCAAAATTAGACATATCCCACTGTATTTCTTTGCATTTAATAGATTCATGTACAAAGATAGCTATACCCCCACCCTTTCTGTATGTCCTAGAGTTTGAGAATAAAGAATACCCTGGAACACTTTTTTCCCATATGTCTTCACCATCCCACCATGTTTCCATAATCATGGCCAGATGTATGTTCTGTGTATGTAACAATAAGCTGAATTCATCAAATTTTCCCACGAGGCTCCTTGCATTAATAAGTACTGCATTCCACTCCGGGGATTTTATGGAAACAGAATTTGTGTCAGAATGACTTTTGAGTTCCTTTACCAACACCCCCCCTTTACCCAGTTTAAATGAAATTTTATAACTTCGTTCACTTTTTTGCCTAAGATCCTGGTACCTGAGTGGCTTAAATGTAGACCATCAGGTTTAAAAAGTACCTTTCTGTTAAAAGTCACAGAAGTATCCATAAATCCTATGTTTTCAGTTTCACAAAATTGCCTCAACCACAGATTAATCTCAGAAATTAGCCCATTTTGATATGACTGATGCTCATAAGTTGGTAAAATGCTAGCGATTATTATCTCCCCATTTTTTTCTTTAATCTTGTTAATTATAGTTTTATATCGAGTTACTCTGGGCAGAGATTCATCTAGCTACCAAAAAATTAACTATAGGTTTGGCCTATACAGCTCCTGGGTTTAACATCAAACAAAATACCAAATTCCTTAATGCAGCAGTTAATGTTGAACCAAGTGGGGCTTACTTGTTAACGGGGGATTTCAACTTCCCAAAAATAAGTTTATCACTGCTAGAGGGAACTAGCACAACAGAAAAAAGATTTATAGAAATAATGGTACACAAAAACATGCATCAAGTGATCAATAACAGTAATACCAGGGGAGGAACATTCTGGATCTTGCTTTCTGCAATTTTCCAGACAATATCAGGAATGTGAAAACAGAAGACCCCTTGGGATGTAATGACCACCACACAGTTAGTTTTAAGATCAGCACATCATGGGATAAAATGAAGGGATCCACTACTATTAAATGTTACAAAAAGGCAAACTTTGATGATATGAGGAATTATCTCAGTTCATGGAACTGGGAGAATGACCTCAAGGATCAGGAACTGGAAATAGTATGGGGAAGATCAAAGAAAGGATCAATCACTGCATTAATAATTATGTGCCTGAAGTCATGAACTATAATGGATCTGATAGGGTACCATCATGGTTTAATAGAAATATCAAAAGAAAAATTAATAAAAAGAAAAAGACATTCAGGAAGTATCTCAAAAGGTCAACAGATGAAAACTGGGTAGAATATAAGATACATGCAAATATACGTAAAAATACAATCAACAAAGCAAAAAAGAAAAATGGAAGCTGATTTAGCCACCTCTGTCCAAGTAAATAAAAAGCAATTTTATAACTATATACTGTAGGTATGCTAAGAGGAAATCAAAAAACTGTAGGTCCACTGCTAAAAGAAGATATACTAATAAAAGCAGAATCAGAGATGGCTAAAGAATTCAATGAATACTTTCTAAGTGTATTACAAAAGAAAGAAAATATAACAAGCATTGGAAATAATCAGGTATCCGAATTCACAAGGGATCAGATTACTGAACGAGAGGTACTGAAAAAAAAAATCTTAAAACTGATAAATCTGTTGGTCCTGATGGGATACACCCTAAATTAGGTATACACATAGATACATAGATGTTGTCAGCAGATAAGGGCCTTGTGGCCCATCCAGTCTGCCCTATCCCTCTGTCTATGCTGAAGGTACCCTAGATACTATAAGCCCCCCCTTTTGCCCTAGCTTGATAATTCCCATGTGCTTATCCTATGCATTCTTGAATCCATTCATTAAGGTACTATCAGATGTATTATTAGGCCCAATAACATTATTATTCAATGCATCACTGAAGGAGGGTAAAATGGTGACAGACTGGAGAGATGCCATAGTTACTCCAATTTTAAAAAAAGGAGATATAATGTGTCAAATTACAGGCCAATTAGCCTCACATCAGTGATGAGAAAACTGATGGAGGGGATAATTCAAGACAGAGTAATGGAGCACATCAAACACTGTGGTTTCTCTGATACTACCCAGCATGGGTTTAGCTAAGGGAGGTCATGTCTCAAGCTCGACCTTTTTTGAACTGGTTAGTGCGGTGTTGGACTCAAGCCTTTCTGTGGGTATAATTTATCTAGACTTCTCCCGTGCATTTGATGTTGTCCCTCACAAAGAACTAATTGAGAGATTAGTGGAAATACATTTACACCCCGATATAATATAATGGCTATTCATTCATTGAATTCATGGCTAAGTAACAGGAGACAAAAAGTAAAAATCAAGGGTTATTGCTCTGAGTGGGGAAATGTAACAAGGGGGTACCCCAGGGTTCAGTGCTGGGCCCTACATTTTTCAACATTTTTATCTCAGGAATGCAAACCTCAGACAGGACCTGGATGTCCAAGTATGCAGATGACAGTAAGTTAGGTACAATTCTTAACAACCGCAAAACGATCTCAACTAAATAACTACATGGGCTAATGCCAATAAATTGAGGTTCAATGTTGAAAAGTGTAGGGTCATGCACTTTGGATGTAAGAACCCATATATTAAGTACAAATTACGAAATGCAGTACTTCAGGAAACTTTTAATGAAAAGGATCTGGGGGTAACTGTGACAAACAACTTGTCCTTCAGCACTCATTCTAAGATTACAGCACATAAATGTCATAACATCCTTGGTTGTATCTTTAGAAATATCAAAAGTAGAGACCCTGGGGGCATGGTCTGGCTCTGCTAAGAATGGCAGCCTAATTCTGCTTCTCCCTGGGACCTCCAGTAATCATCACTAATCTGCAAAGATCCAGACCCCTGTTCTGTGCCATCCATGTAGGATCTAATCTGCAAATACTCCTTCAACTTCTGGGTATTATATTTGTTGCTTTCTTTCAACTTTACATCTGAATTTCAATCTGGAAACTTCTCCTCCTCTGAGGCCTGTAAATATGGGCAACCACACCATGACTACCAGCTCTCTAAACAGAGTAGAATCTATGTTCAAACAACTGATAAATGAGATGAATGACCTTAAAGTTGCCACGCAGCAGAATATTTCTAATATGCAAGCCTTGGACACTCGACTTACTTCTACAGAAGCTAAATCTTCACACAACGAGAATGCAATCCATGATCTACATGCAATTATCAGAGAATAAGACAGAATGATTAAAAACCTACAGTTTAAAATAGATGATATAGAAAACAGAAACCGCAGGAACAACCTTCGTTTCCTTGGTTTTCCTGAAGGCTCTGAACTTGGGGACACTAGTGCCTTGTTATCTCATGTAATTGCAGCCTTGCTGAAACTTACACCTGGACAAGATCTTACTATTGAGTGCTCTCATAGATCCTTAGGCCCACGTCCAGGCCCAGAACAAAAGCCACGGCTTGTCATTGCTAGATTTCTAAACTTTTCCCACACTGAGTTAATTCTCAAAAAAGCAAGGGAAATCGGGGAACTAAGGTGGCAAGAAAATAAAATATCTATATTCAGAGATGTTTCCAAGGATGTCTTAAATAAACGTAAGGCCTTCAACCCTTTAAAACCAATACTGCATCAAAAGGGTTTCAAATTTGCATTAAGATATCTGGCCATAATATGCCTTTTTCTGGACAATTCTTTTAAAGATTTTGGAACCCCTGAAGCTCTTTCTACATACCTGGGCAGCAATATTAAAGAAACAGCTTCCTCCCAAAATAATGACGTCTCTCTGATGAACGTCAGCCTGAGTGCTTGTTGTCCTGAAATGATTTCCGATCAGCATACTGGTGGTGACAAAGTGCTTAGTGAATCCCCTTCTGAAAGTATGAAAGCGACTCCCCCTTCAAGGATTTCTGCTCGCATACAAGCTAAAGGTGTCTCCAGTCCATGAATTGCTAAGATCTCATGCTGTGAAGGAATAGATTCAACCATCCACTCTCGGGAGGGTGTGGCCAAGCCGGCATCCAGAATGGGTGCTTAGTTCTGGAGATCTGAGCCTAAACCGTCAGGAGTCTCCCTTTTCCCCGCGACCCTGGGACGTAATGAGTGAAAAAATTGTGAGACTTGGTAGGGAAAACAGTTATGCCACCAAAAATGTCGAAAAAACAGGGGCAACTTCCATTTAAAAGTGCCAACAATGGGTTTAAAGATCTGGGCCTGGAGGCGTTGCCACCACGAGGAGAGAATGCTGGAAATGGGGCTGCAACAACATCAGCAGGGACTGTGGAAGACAATGTGTATAGCTCACAATTCCTGGTACTAGAAAAGCTATTCAACGATTTAAAATATGACCTGACTAGTAAAATGAATGCTGGATTCGAAAATGTATCGGCACAGCTAGCTCTCCTGCAAACAACAGTAAATAACTTGGGGGAGATAGTGGAACAACACTCAGCTCGCTTAACGGAGGTGGAAGAAAGGGTTAGTACGCAAGAGGACCGTTTTAATCAGTGGAGCCCCCAATTGCAAGCAGCAATGGCCGAAATAGAGAAATTGAAAGCAATATTAGATGACCATTAAAATAGGGAGAGGTGAACAAATGTTCGAATAGTGGGCATGGCTGAAGGGGTGGAAGGCAGAGACTGTGTAACTTTTTTGCCAGACATGGTTGAGAGCAAAGTTGAATCTGCCAGCGGAATGCTCCTTGGAGATACAGCGGGCACATAGAACTCCCGGTCGATGACCACCCCCAAATTAAAGGCCTCGCCACATTATTGTAAAATTTCTGAGATATCAGGACAGAATGGCGGTATTGAATGCAGCACGAAAGACGGGCTCCATTAGAGAAGGCTCCCAAACTGTTAGCATATTCCAAGACTTTTCACGGTCGGTACAAACAGATTGGAATGCATTTATGCCTGTGAAGAGGAGGTTACATCAATTGGAATGGCCTTTTGCACTTGTCTACCCTGCTCGATTGATCATAAGGAGAAAAGGCGCTACACCGAAGGTGTTTACAAACCCTGACACGGCAGTACAGTATATTGAACAAGAATCGAAGCAACAAGAAGATGCAGATGAGTGAACTTTACTTTGGACCTGGGTTAACTTATTAGTACTTTTTTCCTTGCTGCCCAGTACTATGCAGGATCCGTATAAAGGGAGTGGAGTTGGCGGGGGAAGTGGAGTTTTTGTCTCAGTCTACTCCGTAACTCCTAGGAGGCCTATCAAGGCTGGAGCACGTGGCCTTCCCCGTTTCCCCCCTGCTCTAGCTCCGGGCAAGATCCTTCTGTTTCTTTTCCTCTGTGGAGGTGAACCAGAGTGACATCATAGAGACCATAAATGATGCCTAATGACTCTTTAATGTGTACTGGGATCATTCTTTAGTTCACTTGTTTGTGCTTTTGCGGCGCCACGCTACATGGGCGGTCTGATTCGCAGAATGTGGTCAATGGGGAGCTGAGAATATGTCCCGCTTGCCTCTGCACACTAATTGTGCAATGGGCTGATTTCTGTATGTACAGGGCAGCATCAAGGTGGGACGAGGGTACAGGGGGGCGAGGAGCTTTTTTGTGGTCTGTTCCACAACTCTTATGAGGCCTATAATGGCTGGAGCGGCCGGCCTCCCCTGCATCCCATGACATCAGTCACGGGGCCTAGAGGGTCTCTACAACGCTCCTCATGTAGCTGCCGAATTTTGTTCTGGTTATTACACTTGGGTCCCAGAGGCTGTCATATTATTTGCTTTGTTTATACCAGAATACAGAATTAAGGGTAAGTTTAATCAAATTAATAAGGGGCTGTAAACCTATTCTCCTGCCTCATTTTCGTCTGCAGGGAGATGATGTGGGCAGGGAATGTGTGCCGGATCTCAACTAGTGAATGGGTTTTCCCTGAATGTATGGACACAACATAAGTCCCGGGGTGGGGGAGAAGGAATTCAGTCATTTTTATTTTTGTTTGTGTTCCAGGTGGGGTGGGTGCGGGCCAGCGCAGGAGACCAGTTTTAAGCTGGTCACCCCCTCCGGATGAGGCGAGAGGTGTTGTCACACGACCCTGGGAGTAAAAGGGGAGCGGAGCACTTGGAGTATGATGGGGCGTATGAGCAATAAAAGGACTGTATGCTAAATTATGTGTGGGGGCCTCCCCACCCCTGTTGGGCTCCTCATTCTGGAGGTTCCCTGGGGGGGGATAGATCCCAAGTGTTTCTGATCAGCCTAGATTTATATATCTACTTTATTTAGACAATGGGGTTGTGGGAGAGTACATTTTATGCTTTGAAGTTGGGGGGCCCTGGGCGGGGGCTGCTGGCATCGTCACACCTGGCTTTATGGAGAAGAAAATGACAGTTTGGCCAGCAGGCTATTCCACGAGAGTAAAGGGGGTTTTAATTAGAGGTACACCTTGGGGGAAGAGGGAAGCTAGGTGGGGATTTAAAAAACCTGATACCACCTGACTAGATTCCTGACACTAGGGGCTTAGTTTTTTCTAGTAGGCCAAGTAAGTGCCGTTGCACAGGCCTTTATCTTTTTCCTTTCTCTTTTCTTTTCTTCTTTTATCTTATTTGGGTCTTTTCTGTGGAGGACCTCTCTGACATGTTACAGATGAGAGGGGGTGGGGGGGAGATCTGTTAATGTGGAGGAAAAATAAAAAAGGACAAGAGTCGGGTGCTGTGAGGGGGCCCGGGGTAGCTGTAATGCAATGTGCTTGGGAGATCCTAGATCTAGGAATATATCTGATGCCACCGTATGGCTAGTTTAAAAATGTTATCCTGGAATGTAAATGGCTTAAAAACTGCAGTGAAACAGAAAGCGTTATGGGCATATATTAAGAAAAAGAATGTAGATATTTGTGATGCTACAAGAATTGCACTAACATGTGATGAGATTGCGAATAGAAAAAATGAGGAGGTACGATGATAGCATACTATTTCTACGTCCAAGGCCAGAGGAACATGCGTGTGGTTTAGACCGGGGTTAGGGTTCAAATTCATGCAACTCAGAGATAGTCAGGGAAGGTATGTTATAGTGAAGGCTACTGTGGAAGAGGAATTGCTGGTCTTGGGATCCTTGTATGGGCCTTCATTTGATTGTCCAGAATTTTTTGAGCACCTGGTGATTGTGCTGGCAGTGTTCCCGGACAAACTGATCATAGGGGGTGATTATAATACCTATAGGGATTCACTTCTTGATCACTCTAAACCCAGATTCAGGCATTCCCCTAGGAGTGTGGGAGCCCTCCGGAGATTGGTGGAGGAAAGGACCTTACAGGAATTGTGGAGATTTAAACACCCAGATACAGAGGAATTCACTTTTTACTCCTGTGCCTATAAGGTCTATACTAGACTAGACTATGTTCTGGCTTCTTCTGCCTTCTTGGGATGTATAAGGGAGATAGAATATGGTCCTATCATAGTATCAGACCATGCTCCATTATACTTAGAGATACAGAGAGAGACAGATGAGGGAGGGGTGTGACAATGGAGAATGGATCACACATTACTGATAGATCCCCAATATGTGAAACAAATGTCCAGGAAGCTAAAGGAGTTCTGTGAAAATAATAAAGCGGAAGACACCTCAGCAAGAACTACTTGGGAGGCCCTGAAAGCTTTTGTAAGTGGGGAGACAATCTCATATGCAGCCTTTAAAGGCAAAAAAGAAAAGCGAAGGGAGAATGAACTAGAAGCTGATATACTGAGGTTAGAAAAGCAGATTATGGGCAGCCAGTCACCTGAAGATCTGGTGAAATTGAAGAGTATGAAGGGGGAATACAACCAATTGCGCTGTAAGCATATAGAAAGAGATATCTTAATGTCAAAAGTGGGACAGTACTTCGAGGGGGACAAGTCGGGGAGATGGATGGCCTGGCTAATTAAAAAACAAAGAGCAGAAAGAACAATCTTAGCAATAGAAAATGAGAAAGGGGAAGGTACTTCTTCTGCTCGTGAGATAAATACAATTTTCAAATCCTTCTATGAAAAGTTGTATACTTCTGAATTCCCTCAAGGGGCAAACTTAGATAGTTTCCTAGAAAATATACCCCTCCCTGAGATACCCGCTCAGATAAATGAGAGGCTGGGACAAGATCTTCAAGAGCAGGAGATTACAGAGGCAATTTGGGCGTCTAGATCGGGGAGAGCTCCGGGGCCTGATGGGCTGCCCATGGAATTCTACAAGAAATTTTGGAATGATCTGGGCCAGCTTTTCCAATAAATGGTGAGGGAAGTATTGGAGGAAGTGGGGCTGACGCCATCTCAGCAGCTAGCCATTATAACAATTTTACCCAAACCGGACAAGGACCCAAAAAAATGTGGCTCCTATTGCCCAATATCTTTATTAAACGCTGACTATAAGATCATAGCGAAAATATTGGCAAGGAGGTTGGAGGGAGTCCTACCACAGATTATCCATCATGATCAGGGGGACTTTGTTAAGAGCAAGCAAGGCATAATTTAAGACGGGTATTGAATATTATTTGGCATGGGTCCAGAGGAAGGAAAATGTGTGGAGGCCTCCTCGCATTAGATGCAGAAAAGGCCTTTGACAGAGTCGAATGGCTGTTTATGTTTGCAGTACTAAGAAAGTTTGGCCTGCACCCAGTCTTTAGACAGTGGGTGGAGTGGTGGTATAAATCCCCGTGGGCACAAATTCTTACAAATAATACCTTATCACCCCCTTTTTGACTCCACAGAGGGACAAGACAGGGGTGTCCCCTTTCGCCTCTGATATATGTGTTGACTATTGAGGTCTTGGCGTCAGCCATTAGACATCATTGGGAAATAGAAGGTTATAGGGTGAATGGGGAGGAGCATGTTATCTCCCTTTTTGTGGATGATGTGTTGTTATTCCTAACTGACCCAGTGAGAGCAATGCCTGCTTTGACTTCCCTGTTCAGGGAATATGGCCCCATTTCAGGTCACAATATCAACTGGAACAAGAGCGAATGGCTCCCTCTGGCTGACGGCGGATAGTCCATACAGATAAGTGGCATAGACATTACTTCTAGAACAGTAATTAAATATCTGGGAATACTGCTGCCGCGTAGAATAGCGGATGTAGGGTACATAAACTACAGTCCATTAGCAACAAAAATTTAGGAACAATGTAGTAGGTGGAAGTCGCTCCCTTTGTCTTTGCTGGGAAGAGTAAACTTAGTAAAAATGCAAATTCTACCTCAGTGCCTTTACCTTTTCCAGACCCTTCCTATTATGCCTCTACTGGGCTGCCTCAAGTCCCTTGAGGGATCTATTACTTCCTTAATCTGGGCAAATCGGAGACCTAGGATCAGGAAGGAGGTGTTGTGGCAACCAATGCACAGAGGGGACCTGACACTCCCCAATTTGAAGTTATGTGCTTTAGAGGCCCAACTAACATTTATCATGGATTGCCAGGAAATAGGAGGAAGAGCGAGAGCCTGGGTTACTATGGAGTCACAATCTGGGAGGTGCTCTCCCTATGCTTTATGTCTTCTTCCTTCAGGATTGAGGAAGGGAGATGGAGAGAGGCCTAAGAATCCATTCACCAAATGTATGCTTAAAGCCTAGGGGAGGGCCTCACTGCTGATGGGAGATAAGGGAGGTATGTCACCAGAGGGGTCCATATTGTTTAGTTTGTGGAGGGATGGAGGGCCCCCCCCCTTGATCAAACAGGCTCTGAGGCAGTGGGAGGGAAAGAGTCTCTTTCTACTGTCCCACTTATTTAATGGTGAGACCTTTTCTAGTTTCTCTGAGTTGAGACAAACATTTGACATTCATCCATCTCACTATTTTACTTATGTGGTAATAAGATCCAGGATGATTAAGTTAACTGGGATGAAGGATGGGGAACCTTCCTTAAGCAGAACATCTTTGGAGGAAATTTTTCAACACTGTAAAAAACAGGAGGGTGTGAAACCACTGTCTGTGTTATACAAAGCTTTGTTGGGAGCACAGCCAGATAAGTTGCAAAAGTTAAAAGACAGTTGGGAAAGGGACTTGGGTGTGGACAATTTAACAGGAGGGGACTGGGATTTGGCCCTGCGGAGCAGCAAGGCTGTTTCGGTAAACAACAGACTGCGAATAATTAATTATAATATTGTGCATAGAATCTATCATACCCCTGCTTTGGCACACAAGATTAATCCCCAAATTCCAGATCAATGCCCGAAATGCTGTGCTCAGAGATGTACCTTTTACCACATGGTTTGGGCATGCCCAAAAGTGGGAATGTACTGGAATGAGATAAATCATATCTTAAATAAGGTTTTGGAGAGTAAGGTTCAATTAGACCCTGTGGACATTTTACTCGGAGTACCGAGACATGGAGGGGGTCAATCAGTAGCCTCACATCCTTTGAGAAGGCTGGCAGTAATGGTGGGCAAGCAAGTTTTGGCGCAAAATTGGATGGCTCAGGCCATGCCTACTATTGCTCAGTGGACAAATACCCTCCTAAGTAATATGAAGCTAGAACATATCCAATATAAAGTTCTGGCAAGATTGGACAAATATGATAAGATTTGGTCCCCCTTGGAAAGGGCCTTTGAGAAAGAATGGTTCCCGCTCTTTTAGGTAACCACATGTAATGAGGGCACTGACTATAGAAGGTGGAAGGAAGTTCCTCTGGCGCTGGACTGAGCAGGGGTCTAAAATAAAAGGACGGGGTGCATAAGCATCCTTATTTAGAATTGAGGGAATTCCAGGATTAGAAGTTAAGGGTATAAGTACAAACGCTACAGATGGCTAGTTTCACTGTATAAAATGATGTTTTCATTAATTGGATCATGGATTGTACCCAAGCTATGTGTACATGTATTGTACTGCAACTGAACAAGATATCATTGATTATCTGACTATAAAGAGCTCTCCTCGCTCCTATGGCTCTTCTGTAAATAAAGTTTAAAAAAAAAACATCCACTCTCGTCCTCCTGAGTGCCACTGTAAACTTTCCTCCCCAATACCCCTCTCTAACAAGTTTGCACTTCTAGAAGAAGAAGAAGAAGAAGAAGATATCCATTCCTCACAAGAAGATATTCAAGGGGATATAGCAGACCAACAACACACATTTTCAGCTAAAAGGACCCCTGGCACCATTTCAGCTGATACTTCCTGGGCAGAGCTAGTTGCAAGTTCACCTATTAAGCTGCTTGAGCTGCCGAAAAAAAATGGAGGGGAAAGCCTAAAAGTAAAAATATCTCTAGTTCGCTAACTCCCTCTAAGTCTAATTATACTTGAATTTTAAACTGCACTTTTGTATTATTAGTCGCTATCCTTATTGGATCCCACTCCTAGATAACCCCTTGTCTAATCAGAAAAGCCCTTCTCCAACCGCGATGTTTGTGCATTTATGACCTAGCGACTATTGCTTCCAGCGGGTTGCGATAGTGCAAGGCTGTACATCACAGCCACTATTCTTTAAAATGTTGGAGCAATTTAAAGTTAATTTTATGTACTACTACTCAGTGCAATGGAACCTTGTTAATAAGCTCATAATCCCCATTGTAACCCATGCCCTATCTATAATGTTTAAGGTACCTTCCCCCAGCTAGCTCTCTGTCGGCTATACCCGAATCTACCTAACTGTGTGGCATTGGATATCCTGATCCTATCAGGGCCACATACTGCAGCATGATATAATACAAAGCAATACATTGTGGACTGCAACAATTAAGGGGCTACTATTATGGTTACTCCTATTGTACTTCACACAGCATTTATGCTTATATGCAGGAGGGGTAGT
The DNA here is from genome assembly GCA_016271365.2 of Neoceratodus forsteri. Lineage (NCBI taxonomy): Eukaryota > Metazoa > Chordata > Ceratodontiformes > Ceratodontidae > Neoceratodus > Neoceratodus forsteri. The sequence continues at coordinate 430,074,214 of CM057459.1, read as the reverse complement.
CATCCAACCCTATATCACACCATTTTATTTAGAGAAGCTACTCATGAGGCACCATAGGTATTAGTGCAAGGATATCATTCTTTAAACAACTGATGGATAAATACATTACTCTGTTTTCAATCTGGCAACACTCAAACTAATTTTTTACTTAACCCATAACCCTTAATGCATATCTTCTCTTCCCCCCTTACCCACATATACATACTTTTATTGGATATCAAACTTATCAAAATCTCAGCCTTTTTCTCAGATTTTTCTTTTTATTTATATATATATATATATATATATATATATATATATATATATATATATGCCCGATCGCAGGCTGCAAGTGGTCCACTGGACCACCAGGGATATAGATCTATTATTTGTGTACATATGCCCATGATCGGGCATGGGGGAATGCCACCAGAAGGTGCAGCGGGCTGGGTGGCCACCCACAGGTGGCAGCTGCTGTGTTGCGCCCTGCAATATGGCAGCACACCTGGCTGGTGACCGGTGTTACTCCTTTTTTTGGCTCATCTGTGTGTTCACGCAGAAGTAGGGTTGTGCATGCATGGGCTCAGCACATCCGGGCTGAATGCTCGGGATGTGCAGAGTAAGGCATAGACACGCCCACCCCACCCGCGCCAAGATACACATTACTGACACTCCGCGCATCGGGATTTGTTCCAGGCTCAATCCCCATTTGAATATCATGCCGGGGTGCATCAGTGGGTTGCGAATGGTGCAACAGTGTTGCACCATGTGCAACCCTTCTGAATATCTGGGCCATTGTTTCTATAGTTATGTAAATTCTTTAAGGAAAACAAACAATAATTTATGCACCATTAAGGAAGGAGGGGCACAATTAACAGATCCCACAGAGGTGGCTAGCGCCTTTAATAAATATTGTAGTACAGTTTTTGCTACTAAATCTAGTGAGTATGTAAAGTTTAATCCAAAGAAAAACTTAGACATAGAGATATATGTTTAAATTATTCTTGATAAAATAAGGGCATTAAAAGATATGAACACTGCAGGACCTGATAATATATTATATACCATACCATACTAAAATTACTCTGACCTAGTATTAGTATACCCTTAGCCATCATTTTTGAAGGGGGCTGAAAATTAGGTAAGCAAGTATGCTGATGATACAAAGTTGGCTGGCCTGGTAACACAGTCTGCAAGGGCCGCGTCAATTCAGAAAGATTTAGATGACATCCATAAATAGACCATTTCAAAGGGAATGAGTTTTAATATAGATAAATGCTGTGTGATCCATATGGGAAACAGAAATTTGAAATATCATTATAAGATAAATGGGCATACCTTGAGAAAGTCAGAAGTGGAAAAAGACTTGGGTATATGGGTGGATCAGAAGCTGAAATACCAGGCTCAGTGTGAAAATCAGATAATAAAGGCAAGCAGGGTTTTATGGAATATAAAGAAGAACTTTAGAAGTAGGAAGGAGGCAGTTATCATGCCTTTGTATAGGGCATATGTAAGACCCATTCTAGACTATGGTGCCCCAATGTGGGGACCCATAAGCAGAGGAGCAGTGGCGGGATTGGAGAGGTTGCAGAGGAGGGCCACCAGGATGGTGCATGGTGTGCAAGACAGATCTTACGAACATAGACTGGTTGATTTAAGGCTAATGTCTCTGGAGACTAGAAGAGTGAGAGGGGACTTGCTGTTGTGTTATGATATAATGCAGGAGGATTTCTTATTAAACAAATTGAATCTACAGTTTAAATGTGATAAACTGGGCACAAGAGGACACCATCTTCAACTAAGACATATAAGATGTAACTCAAGCAGATGGATGGCTTCCTACACACAGAGAGTGGTGGCCCCGTGGAATGGGTTACCTGAGGAAGTTGTATATGCAGTTAACAAGGTTCAGTTCAAAAGAAACTTAGATGCTTATATCTTAAAGGGCCATAAGAAACATAGAAACATAGACTTTGACGGCAGATAAGGACCGCTTGGCCCATCTAGTCTGCCCATTTCCCTACCTACAGGATAGACCACAGATCCTAGTTAACCAACAGCCTATTTCTTCCTACCCCCCACAAAAATTGCCTTATGTCTGTCCCATGCATTCTTGAATTCTCCCACAGTTTTAGACCCCACAACCTCCTCAGGAAGGCTGTTCCATGCATCCACTACCCTCTCTGTGAAATAATACTTCCTCACATTGCCCCTGAACCCCCCCCATCTTTAAATTGTGTCCCCTTGTTCTTGCACGTCTCTTTTTCTGAAAGATGCTACCCTCTTGGACTTTGTTAATTCCACTGAGGTACTTAAAAGTTTCTATCATGTCCCTCTCTCCTTCTTTCCTCAAGGGTATACATATTAAGCTCCTTTAGTCTCTCCTCATACAGCTTCTCACCAGACCCTGCACCATTTTAATTGCCCTCCTCTGGACTGCCTCTATCCTGTCTATGTCCTTGTGGAGATGGGGTCTCCAGAACTGGACGCAGTACCCCAGATGGGGTCTCACTAACTGTCTGTACAGAGGATAACAACTTCCGTTTTCTGCTGCTGATGCCTCTCCTATGCATCCCAGTATACCCCAGCCCTCCCTACTGCCTTCTCACATTGCTTGCTAACCTTAAGGTCATCTGATATGATTACCCCTAGGTCCCTTTCCTTTTTTTGTTGTTACTACCTCCCCATTGTGTATTCTTCCCTGGGTTCTTGTTTCCCAGGTGCATTATTTGCACTTCTTTGCATTGAATCTAGCTGCCATACTTCTGACCATTCCTCCAACCTTGCCAAGTCCCTTCTCATCCTTTCGCCTCCTTGTGTATCAACCCTGTTGCAGATCTTTGTGTCATCTGCAAGGGCATACTTTTCCTTCCAGTCCCTCTGCAATGTCACTTATGAAGACATTAAAAAGGACTGGACCCAATACTGAACACTGCAGTACCCCACTAGTAACCCCTCTTTCTTCAGAGTAGACTCCATTTACAATTACCTTCTGTGTCCTGTTGTCCAGCCTATGTTTTAGCCAGGCTACCACCCTGGGACCCACTCCAAGGCTGGTTATGGGACTGTGTCAAATGCCTTGCTAAAGTCTAGGTAGGCCATGTCCACAGTCCCTCCCTGGTCTACTACTTTGGTCACCCAGTCAAAGAAATCTATTAGATTCATCTGACATGACCTTCCCACTGTGAACCCATGCTGCCTTGGGTCCTGTGCCCCACTTGCCTCTAGGTACTCAACTATTCTTTCCTTCAGAAGTGACTCCATCACTTTCCCTACCACAGAGGTGTACAGACTGACAGGTCTGTAGTTTCGCCTCTGTCTTGGTCCCACTTTGTGAAGGAATCACATCCACCTTCCTCCAGTCCTCGGGTACCACACCATCCTCCCATGATTTATTAAAAGAGTAGCCAGTGGTTTCACTAGTTCCCCCTTAATTCTTTTAGAATTCTGGGATGAATTCCATCAGGCCCCATTGCTTTGTCCACCTTCAGTTTTAGGAGTTGTTGCAGAACCCTTTCTTCTGTGAAAGGACTGGGATCAACCCCCTATCAAGATGCTTCTGTTAATTGGATTAGGCACTTCCCCTCCTCTTTGTGAATACTGAGCAGAAATATTCGTTCCAGTACCCTGCTTTTCACTGTCCCCTCTGCCCACTCCGTTCAATTCTATTCAGCCTCACTATCCCTCCCTTTGTCTTTCTATGCTCGCTGATGTACCTATAAAAGGTTTTATCCCCCTTCTTAACTGAGTTGGCTATCTTTTCCTCAGTTTGGGCCTTTGCTATTCTGACTTCCCTTCCTGCTTCCTTCTGCCTTAACTGGTACAGCTCTCTGTCCTGCTCCTTCTGTGTTTCCTTATACTTCCGGAATGCTATCTTTTTCTTCCTGACTTTCACAGCCACCTCTTTTGAGAACCATAGTGGCTTTTTCTTTCATTTTGATTTATTTGCTTTACACAAAGGCTTGTTGCCAATGTGATGGCAGTTTTGATGATTCCCCATTGTTACTCCACACCTCCTTCTAGCCTGTTTGCTAGTGCTTTTCTGAGGCACTCTCCCATCTTGCCAAAGTCAGCCCTCCTAAAGTCCAGTACCCTCACTTTTGTATGGCTTGACTCTGTAGCTGAGTTTAACATGAACCACACTGTTTGATAGTCACTTGTTCTCAGATGGCAACCCACTTCTAGATATGAGATCCTCTCACTGCATCCATTTGAGAGCATGAGGTATAAGATTGCTCCCTCATGAGTGGGTTCTGAAACTAGCTGTCCGAGGGCTGCCACCTGTAGGACAGCAAGAATGGCCCTGCTCTTGGATGTGGCTGCAGCAAATGTGCTCCAGTTAACATCTGGCATATTCAGGTCTCCCATCAACAGTATCTCCCCTTTCTCTGCCATTCTAAGAATGCCTTCTATCATATCCTTATCCATTCCCTCCCCCTGACATGGGGGTCTGTACACAATCCCTGTGCGGATTGTGGTGCCCTTTCTAGTCTCCAAGGTGACCCACAGTGCCTCATCTCCTCCCTGTTTACTCTTTTGTTCAGTTGATTTTATCCTTCCTTTACATAGAGAGCTACTCCTCCCCCTCTTCTCCCCTGTCTGTCTCTCCTGTAGGTTATGTACCCTGGTATGTTAACATCCCAGTCATGGTTCTCTGTGTACCATGTTTCTGTGACTGCTACGATATCCAGGCATCCCTCATCCATCAAGGCCACCAGCTCAGGGAGCTTGTTGCCCAGACTACAGGCATTGGTACTCATTACCCTCCATTTCCTGATGGCCTTACTCCTTTTTGCCCCATCCCTGTCCTTCTTGCCTTTGTCACTTTCTCCATTTACCCAAGCCCTTCTCCCTATCGACACCTCTATGTTGGTGTTTACTGCACTTACTACCATGATTTTTTTTGGGGGGCTAGGATTTCCCTGCTCCTTTCCAGTGCCTCCCCCCTTGGCTAGTTTAAATGCTTGCCAATGAAGCATTTAAACCTATCACCTAGGATCCTGGTTCTCCTCCTGGACAGATGCAGCCCATCATGCCAGTATAGGCTTGCATCAATCAGTGGACCCCAGTACCAATGAAGCCAAATCCCTGAGCTCCACACCAGTTTTTCAACTACTGATTGAATCCCATGGTGCGGAACACCCTAGCCTCTCTGCATAGATGGGCAGCACCTCTGAGAAGGTTACTGTGCATGCTACTTGTCTAAGGCCCCTCCCCAATTCCACAAACTCTTCCTGCACTTCTCTAATCCCTTTCTTAGCCAGGTCATTTGTCCCTAGGTGGACAATGACATCCAGCTCCCTTCCCTGTGCAGCTGCTCCAGCAATCCTGAGGATTCGCTCCCTGTCCCTCCAAGCCATGGTGCCAGGCAGGCACCTTAACTCCCTCTCCCCTTCCTCCCCAGTTCTACCTTCCTAACAATGGAGTCCCCCACCAGGAGTTGTTTCCTACCCCTATGGGGTCCCCTCTTACCCTCCTGTGGGTCTCCTTTGTGGAGGTTCCCAGCATCCTCCTTGGTCTCCACTGCGGGTGCCTCCATACAGGAACCACACTTTGCCAGAATGGCATAGGAATTGTCGAGAGGTACAGCTGGAGAGATGTGCCTCTGTTCCACCACCCTCACCCTCCCTGAGCCTACTGTGGTCCAGCCGTTCCTCTTTCTTGGCAACCTCTGAGGAAATGGCAGTGGCACTGGTGGTCTCTGGATGGAAGAGGAAGTCCCACAAATCCTGGACAAATCAGCCTGGAGATGAGCAACCTCCTTCCTCATCCCAGAGAGGTGCCTTCAGATGGGACAACACCACATCCTCCAGAATGTCTCCCGGAAGACTGCTGCTCCACAGCTACTGCACTGCACCACTCCCATCATGTCTTATTTCTGGACCCTTAACAGTTTTCAATCCTTACTCTTTCCTCTGATTTTTTTCTCTCTCTCCTTACTTTCTGCCTGTGTGCCCTTTAAGCTCCTGATTGTCCTGTTCTGAGACAAGAATGTCCTATATTTCTCAGTAGACCCCTTACTTGCTCAGAGGCAGACCTCCAGCAGTTAGAGGGGGGCCGGAGAGCTTCTTTTGCCTTCTAGGATGTTGGGTCTTTGGTGGCTTTGGGATCACTCACTTCCTGCTCTCAAACAGGAAGTTCCTGTTGTCAGTCAAATCCTGTGCCTATAAAAGTAGATCTAGCTTTGATTGGGTGGGTGGAGGGGAGGGAAGGAGGGCAATATAGTCCCAGCAGAGAAGTCCAGTCACACAGCAGTCCTTTCTCCTGGTGTCTTCTGTCAAGCTATTAGCAGAGTCTTTCTAAGGCAGTCTTTAAATGTAGCTTCCTTCTAGCTAAGCCACTCCCCCTACTTACTAGATCCTTCTACAAGTAATTTAAACCTCACAGCTATCAAGTCCTTTCAATCACCTGAGATTTACACCTAGATAACTGTTCAGATAACCATTCAGTTCAGTTAACTCAAACACACACTTTTGTTTTTTTTGTTAGTTTTTTTTTTATCCTAAATTAAAGGTCCAAGTACAAGAGTTCTACTTCTTTAGTCCCAGCAGAGAAGTCCAGTCACACAACAGTCCTTTCTCCTGGTGTCTTCTGCCAAGCTGACATATTATGAGTAAAAGGAAAGGAGTGCGTATGGGTCCAAAAGGCTCCCTAAGCTCCTCACCACTTTGTATGAGACTTTGTATACACTGGGACACATTAAAGCTCGAAGCCTGACTAAATACAACATTCTACATAAACCATAGTTGGGCTCACTGGGTCTACATTAGGCTTAGTCACCCAGCTATATATATTTATATTTTTAACTATAATTCAGGCCATATTCAAACTTTATGTTACCTTTATCCAAGATATATGCTTATAAATTAGTAGCTCTAAGAGCCTCAAAGCCTGTTCCATGAATATTATATATACTAATGCATGTATGTACGTATGTGTTTATGGATATATATATTAGAGGCAAAAAACTCCATTTAATGCATTAGTTAGGGTTGTTCCACAGCGACAAAAGTGAAGAAATTCGCTGTTAGGGTTGAAAACCCCCCTTGGACCCCCTCGTCCACCCCCCCAACCGGCATTGGGGTGCGCATTGGGATTGTCAGCCCTAACTCTCACCCCATGACATTGTAAAGCAGCAGAGTATAGGAGAATGGGGTGAGTTGGACCACGATCCCAATGCGCACCCCAATGCTGGTTGGGGCTGGTGGGGGTCCAAGAGGTTTTCAACCTCAACAGCAATCTCACTTTACGCCTGGAACAACCCTAACTAATGCATTAAACAGAGTTTTTTGCCTCTAATTTCCCTTCTTTTTGAGAATGATAATGAGAAATAGTGAATGTAATGCAGCGGCGGGAGCGCTTCCACTGCATAATGCGTTAAGGGCCCCGCGCTCCCGCCACATGATGTGTTGTGGCATACTAACAGGGACAGCAATGCAAACAGAAATGCTAACAGTGGCGCACATGGTAACACAAGCACGAATGAGAACAGAAAGGGTAACGCACATGGTGGCGTAGACGGGAGTGGTCTGCCACGTGATGTGTTGTCACATAGTAACATGGTGCCTGCAAACAGAAATGTCAATGGGCATGGTGATGTAAAGTGAAACAGTAAGATAAACAGTACTGTAGACAGAAATGGCAAAAATAACAGAAGCATAAGCGCAAATGAAAACGCAAAGAAAGCATGCGTGGTGGCGCGAGCGTCAATGGTAAGTGAAACAGTACGGATCCACTAGCGGAAAGGGCAACAGTAACAGTAATGTAAGCGCTGGGCTGGTTTTCCCCAAAACCTGCATTGAGAAAGACAGTGAGTACAAATAATGTATGCAAAATAATGAGTATGAGCGCAGAAAATGAGATCTTGGAATACTAAATACATTATATCTAGGAACCGTATGATGTAGAAAAAAATTTAAAAGTCATATTATTTACAACTGTCTTGGCTAATTTGAATCTTAGCTCAGTGGGAGCTAAGAAATTTTCAAGACGAAAGTCCGTGAGCTAAGCACCGTTTCGAGATCACGGGCCCTGAGCCATGCGAGCATCGTAATGTTATCTATGAGAAAAAAAGAAAAGTTTGGTAGCCATAACTTTGCCTCCCTGTAATGTTTTTTCACCAAACTACTGAAAGGCACATCTGTGGGCTGTTGGCTGTCTTCCTCCAAATTTCAGGAAAAAGACCAAACCGTTATTTTGCAGCAGGGCTCCAAATGATTTCTGTTAAGTGTCGAGGCGTGTAATGTTATCCTATGGAAAAAACGTCAATTTTGGAGTGCCGAACTTTGCCGCCATGTGATATTTTTTCACCAAACTACTGAAAGGCACATCTGAGTACTGTTGGCTGTCTTCCTCCAAATTTCAGGAAAAAGACCAAACCGTTATTTTGCAGCAGGGTGCCAAAAGTTCCTGTAATGCTTTAGGGCGTAATGTTATCCTATGGGAAAACTGTCAACTTTGGAGTGCCATAACTTTGCGCCGTGTAATATTTTTCAATACAACACTGAAAGGCACATCTGTGAGATGTGACTGCGTTCCTCCAAATTTCAGCCCAAAACTCCCAACGGTTATTTTGCAGTGCAGTGCCAAAGTATTGCTGTCATTTTCCCACAGACTAGAAAATTACTGTCGCAATTTGCGAAAGCTTTCACAAAAATTTGCGACACTTTCGTGAGCACGAAAGTAATTTGTGAAAGTACTTTTTCCAGAAATTTGAAAACATATTTCTGGGGTGTTTCACAAAATAAAGACATGGCAAGCATCCCCAGGGCCCGACTAGGTGAATACAAAAAAAATTAGGTTGCTAGAGGGTCCCAAATTTAAATGCCAACCATTTTCTGATCACCAACTGAAAACAAAATGGCCAATCTTGAAGTAACAGGCCCATTTGCGAAAGTAAAAATGCATTTAGAAAGTGTTGAACTTTTGTTAACTTTTCCCATTGACTTATAATGGGAAACTGTTTTTGAATAACTTTTGAACCGCTTAATATTTTTCATGAAATCTTCAAAGGCACATCGGGACCCTGGCTGCACGTTCCCTGAAGATTTTGGGCAGGTCGCTAAACTGTATACGACCTGTAGCAGCGACCACAGAATTCCAGAAAAGCGTAACGCGTGCACAGATCACCTTAATAACTCCAGCCGTATATCTGACCAGTACGAAACTTGGCAGATCCCAAGGCCTATGGTTCTTGATCATATTTCCAAATTTCAGGCAAATCCATCATACGGTT